>ML782825.1:180824-236415 GCA_009831015.1 Picea engelmannii
ATATTTTCACCAAGCCACTAGGAAAGTCAGTTTTTGACTTCCAGAGACAGCACTTAGGCATAGTCAGTGCTGCTGATTGTAACTGTTGAGTCTAAGAGGGAGTGTTAAATATATTGTACCCTCAACAGTATGACCGTACACTGCCAGTTGTACTGGACAGTTGTACTTTCTATTTTTGTCTTGGTTGAGCATATATAGCTCAACCATCTTACATTGTAAAGGTGATCTTCTGAGTTCTGTACTTCTTCATACATTTGAATATACTATTCTTTTCTCTCTGCATTTCTCTGTCCTTCACAATTTATCAAGAGCATGCCCATGTTTGCTGATTCCAGTAAACTTGTCATGGAGTATTCGCGTCTATTTCCAGCAGAACTGGAGGAGGAATTAGCATTGCAATGAAGCTTTGGGCTCTCCAGTTGTGGAAGTTGCAGAAATGGGTTATGCTCGAGTTGGTAGTCGAGCGGCTCCAACTCCTGTTTGCAACTTGCAAATTGCTGCAATTGGTATCCAGACTGGTGGTGATCTAGTTGCTGAGGAAGCTTGGTATCCAGTGAATCTAATTTAGGTAACGAACCATTCTGATCGACTTCGTAGCAAGATGAGGTTGAAGAGAAGTCCGCCTCTCGATTCAAATTTCAAATTTCACATTTCAAGCTCGCCTCTTGGTTCAAAGCTCAAGCCCGCCTAAATTCAAATTTCATGTCGTAGCCATCCATCCCGCCTAAATTCAAATTTTATGTCGTATCCATCCATGGGTGCATGGCCTGGCCTGGCAGTGGAAACAAATGTCGTATCCATCCATGGGTGCATGGCATGGCCTGCCCATGGAAACGGAGGACCGAGTAAATGGCAAACGGTGCCTTGCGGGAGGGGAGGTATGTGCCAGAGCAAGGTGAAAACGTGGAGACGTCAGCGAATGTCGAGATTGCCGGTGATAGGACAGCTCCAACCACTGGGAATGCCAAAACTGGGAGTCGCCGGAAAGCTGCATGCCGGGGTAAGGACACTCGGGAGGGAAGATTGCTCCCGAGTTAGCATTTATGAGGATCATAGCGATGGACCATTTGCTCAGACCATTGAATCCATAGACGACATTTGCACATGCGAATTTCCTCTATTTTTATCTTTAGCATCTTCAAAATCTCCACTTACATTATTCTCATTGGATTGTCTTGGGGTATCTTGCATCCATGATGAACAAGGAGTAGTTGTGTTCGCGGACATCCCTGGATGGTGAAGAGAATGATTCACAGAAGGAGAAGAGGAGGATGAGGGGCCGAACTTTGATAAGGGAGAAGAATGAAAAAAGGCTTCAGTCCCAGAACCATGAGGTGAATTTGGCCTGTTGGATTCATGGAGGAAGACATGGTATAGGAGCTCCAAAAGAGCAAGTGGTAGGTGTATATGCAGATGGGACGGCGAAATGAATGAAATCTGGAGATGAACTTGTTGGCATACTAAAACTAATGGGAGGAGGAAGCCCATAAGGCATTGCAACAATGGTTGGCAAATTACAGCTCCTAGGAGTAGCCAATTGATTTTTCTTTTACATGTATTTCTCTGCAAATGTCTCGACAATATGATCATATTTGCCTTCCTCAATTGTGTTGGCAGAATCTGTGATGATTCTTACATTTTTGTCTTTGATCTTATCTTGTATCTCTCTCTAGACCTCCCACCATTTGCTCAGTCTCTTGGAAGTTGTTCCAGGCACCTGGGTTGCGCTTTTCTTCCACCTGTTAGACGCTGCTCATATTTAATGGTTAATCCCAATCATACCAAAGCTTAGGCTGCCCTTTTATTAGTTTAAAAATAATTAATCAACAAAGCCAAAGGATTTCTTAATCATTACCTTATGCTCTGTGGCAGGCCCACAGCTGGAGAGTATCCATTATATTTGCCACCCTCCACTCAAGGATTCCTTCTTTCTCTCTATCAACAACGACTTCCTACTTTCTCTCTATCAACAACAAATTCCTTTACAGACAGCTTCTGGCTTTACTCCTTCACGAGGTGACTTCTCCACTCAGATCCACACTTCAATCTCACCAAATAACAATGCCTCTAAGGCTCGAAATCAATCAAGTCGCTCCACGTAGCAGCACCCACACACAGCTTGCTCCACGCAGCAACTGATGTTGATGGAGATAGCGGACTATAGCGAACCAACCTTCTCCATGCAGGTAGACAATGGACATCAGTGAAGAACCAATTTTATCCTCGCAGGTAGATAGCGGACAGCAACGAAGAACCCATCTTCTCCACGCAGGTAAACAACAGGTAACGGCGATCGGTTAGCAATTACACAGTACGCACGGGAATAGGTCCTCTCCTCAGCTTCCTCCTTAAAAATGGCAGTGATTCCGCAAGTGCTTGCAGTGTACCCATGGCCTCTATTAACCCATTTTCTGTATCGGCGGACGTTCTGAAGCATTCGAATGCAGAAGCATCTCCATGGCCAAGGGGGATTTTGCTCTTCCCGTTTGGATTCAAATGCGACATCACATATTCCAACACGTCTCAAATCATGCTATGGCTGCATCTCATCACGGCCTCGCTCGGCCTGAAATTCCATTTTCTCGAGCCTGTGCAGGCCGCCTGTAAACATTCATCCTAAAAAACCAAATTGCACGTCAAATGCAGGSCATAATCTCACACAAAATGCATAAAAAATAAAGAAAGACATAATGCATAGAAAAGAAAGAACAAATTTAAAGAAAAACTTCAAACTAAATTAGCAGAATAACGTTAATAAACTATCTGCTTGGTGAACTGACAGTGGACAGAAATTAGAAGAATAACGATTTTAGTAAAGCTCTGAAACAAAAAAGGAGCCACTTAATGTAACGCGTTCATTAAAATGCAGAGCCATTTGGTACATTGTGTACAGAAGTATATCCTTAATAAGACCTTTTCTTTATTTTGAGATTGTGCTTCATCATGAAAATAATTATATCCTTAAATTATTTTAGATTTATCTTAAATTCCGATGTATAAAGCATAAAGAGGAATCAAATTTTTTAGGGTGTGTTTTTTTCATTTAATACGAAAAAATTAATTTATGGCATGAAAAAATTTAATTCCTATTAGTGCTTGATAAATTTACGTTTAATATGAATATAAGATGATTATTATAAAAGTTCTTCTAAGTTTTGAGGACTAAACTTATAAAAGTATGGAGTTTGATCTACATGCAGTAGACTATGTAGAATGGTAGATTTCAAGTCACGTTTCTATCTTTCGCATAAACAAAGAGTTGATAGAAATTTGGACTGAGATATTTTAATATGAAGCTATTTTTTTCCAAAATATCAGATGTGATGGGGTCTAAAGAGACTGTACAAGACATGAAAGAGAATTAGGTAATACATAGAAGTTAAGGTCAATACTTGGAGATAGTTTTTGACATCTCATAAATGGATTTTCATTCTACAGGAAAATGTGTAGGTACAGTAAAAGAGCCCAAAAATAAGGTAATCTTGATGTCGACAAAGTTTGTCTGTCTATTCCAAAGGAGGTATTAAGGGTAGTAATGAAGAAGTATTGTTACATTTGTAAAAAAAATATTTCTCCTCAATATGAATCTTTTGGTAGGGTTTCTAGTTATGAGCATATTTTTGGTGGAAAAGGGGAAGGAAAGGCTTTAGGGTCCAATAATGAAGGAATAGTTGATCCTTAGTTATGGAAAAAGGAAGTATGAGTTAATTAATCCAAATAAGGAATGTGTGTATATGGTGCTCAAAGGTGAGATTATAATGGAGGAGGTCAAAGGGATTATGGAGAAAGTAGTGATCGATAGGTTTATGGGAAAGGAAGTTGAAAGAAGCTCACTAAGAGGTTTGTTAGAATTCAATTGGAAATAATTTTTAGGGTACATTCCAATTTTTCATATAGTTACTAGGCATTGGATTATTTAATCTAAGTGTTACATCTGATGTAGTAGGAGTTATTAGTCAAAATTAGACGTGGGGTCTTTTGATCCTATGCTTGAAGAGGTGAAAGCTAAGATTCAACCTAAGATCTAAACCAATTTGTATTTAACAATTTTGGGTCATGTTTCCAAGTCTCCCAATTACCTTATGGAGTATATAAGTATATTGCATATTTTAGGGAATTCGTTGTGATAATTCATAAATATGGAAGTTAATTTCTGGAATATGGAGGATTAAAGGATTATTAAAATCTTCGTAGAGGTGGATCCAATAAATGGGTTTCTTAAAAAACTATATATAGAAGGGGGTTCAAAGAAATATATGGAAAATATTGATTATTCAAGAATTTCATTTCATTATGTAACATATATCGAGGTAGGGAATAATTGGAAGGATTGTTTGCAAAAGGAGGAGGGATGGTCTTGAGGGAGAAAAGTGTGGGTTAAAAGTGAAGCTGGAGGCATGAGGAATATGGAAATTCATAAGGATTCTAATTTGTGCAAGGAAGAATTTTTGGATTTTATTGTTAAATATGAACCTTTGGAAGTAAATGATGGCCTCTAAAAGCTGAAAAAGTTTCCAAGGATCTATTCCTTGAGTCAAAAAATTTCCAACGAGGATCAACCCACTAGTTTTTAAGGAAAAAAATTTCAAGGTATGCCACTTAGGATCTAGTGCTTTGAGAAATGAATTATTTCTACTTTTGATATTCAATCATTGGACTTTGGGTAAAATGTGGGAGGGTTAGAAAATTAAAACCCTAATTCTTTATAAGTATTACTAAAGAAACCCACATGTAGTAATCTTATTCGGTCCATATCTTCCCAAATAAACTCTGATGTTGAAGTTTGTTCAGCTAATATCCCTCTATAGGAAGGCATAAAAAAGGGGTTTCTTTGAATTCTCGGGTATAATTTAAGGCTCGGGAAGGAACCTTTAGTTGTTATCAGGTAAATCGGTGAATGCGGACATAGACTAATCCCCCTAGATTCACCTAGATCTAGAACAAAACACGACAGGACATGGTGCTTTCCCTAGGCTCTAATCATCAAATTTACTACCGAACAAAAGAAAATACACATACCTTTAAATGTCGCTTCCTTATGTCTTTGTTGTTCCTGTTTTGCTCCAGTGCTCTTGTGATACTGATCCTGCAGTGAGACACAAACCAACCAAAGTGAAAGCAGAGAAAGTATATTCAATGACAACCTATGCATATGATCAAGGAATTGTGCAATAAAATAAAGATAATTCTATGGGAAAGAAACATGCCACTATATTCTATTAATAATAGGAAGAGAGATTACAACCAGATGCCTTGATGTCATAAGGTTCCTTCCAACAATTCCTTGCTTCCCACACACTTCTTGCTCCAAGGATTATGAGACGATGGATCTGATAGCTACTCACAATTTATCTTGACAAAGCAAAATCTCAAAGCCACTCTAACCAAGCTAACAATCTCAAGCCAAATTCAACTAAATCAAGCTAACTTTCTCCATGGGAGCTCCTCTCATTTTATAAGCTGAAGAGGATAAGGTGAGGAGGATAGGATGATCCCACTAAATCATGAAAGTGAGTAAGATCCAAACCATTCAGAAACCACCTCACCATAGAAGCTTCTCCTTCTAGAAGCATCGAGAAAATGCTCATTTTTCCCACGTACGAAGGCTATCGTGACCTGGCTATAGTGCAGCCTATGAAAATTTCGTGCCCTAGCTATAGTGCTGCCTGTGGAAATCAGGCATTTCCACACCCTAGATATGGTGCAGCCTGCTGAAATCCTCCAAAATAGGGCTTTTACAGAGGAAAACACAACTTCTTCTCTCAGGAAAAGTTCTTCTCCCTTCTTTCTTTAGGAATTCAAGCCATTGACCCTTCTGAAGGAAACATATAGGTTTACATCATTAATAATCACAGGGGTGACGAAAATAATGTGTAACATTAGTGGAAGAAAGGGGAGAGTTATAAGCAAGGATGGAATTGGATATTGGCCATTTTTCTTATGTTGGAAGAAATTATTTTATGTCAATTGCTATAAAATAATTGTAAAAGGAAGTAACAAAGAGAAACTAATTAACAATTAAAGTGACATTTAGAGTAGAGAAGACATAGAGGAATGTAACAAAATGACGATCCTCTCCTTAAATGTTAGAGGAGTAGGGGGTGGATCCAAAACATTATCCCTCAAAAGATTATGTTCTTTTTAAAAACTATATATAGTGTTCTTTCAAGAATCTATGTGGGTGCCAAGTAGGGAAATTGATGTTCTTTCCTCTTTCTTAAAATATTGGTCTTTTTGTTCCACAAATGAAAAGGTTCTTTCTAGGGGACTCATTGTAGGAAGGAATTCCAGTATTGAACCAATCTCTACTTCTTTCTTAAACACACGAATTGAGGTGGGTTGTAGGTAAAAGGAAGCGGGAAGGTGTTCTAAATTATTAACATATATGGTACACATTTGGATAGAAAACCATTTTGGGATTTATTATTAGACCAACGCTCTTTGGAAGATGATGTTAAACTTAATATCATAGTTGATTTTTTTAGTTATTATTTTTATCATTTGAATCTCATTTATGTTGAACCAATACAAGTAATGTGATGTAGTAGATTATATGTCATCCTGGGGATGACACGATGAAGGAATTTACAGGGGCATCACAGATTTGTTACAATAGTGATTGGTTGTTGCAAGTTGTGAATGGTTTCACTGCAGGGAGTGACAACGTACTACATATTAGAACAATGTTACAGAGTTGCAACAGTGGGGCATCTAGGAGCACTGCTATAGAAGGGAAAAGTGTGTGGAAAATTATACTATAGAGGGAAAGTCATTATAGAATCAGTGGTTAGTGCACTGAAAGGGGAATGTTTCTAGGAGGAAGCTAGAAGGATGCATGAAAAGAGAAGAGTCATTGCAGAAAGGACAAGCTAGAAGCTGGAAAGTGAAATGGTTGAATATCATTGGGTAAACTGAAGTGAATGGTTTCTGGATGAATAAAATACAATATTGAAGAGATTGCAAGGGATCTTGCAAAACTGACAAGAAGAGAGATCCCATGAGATAGGAGAGGGAGAATGGAGATTGTAAGCTCAAATATGTCCATTGAGTTGGTGTATTATACCCTATATGATGAATAAAAGAGTTGATGATTTACATATTTAACCTTTATGTGTGTATATGTGAATGGAATATTTCACGATGTTATATTGATGTGTTGTTTGCATGTTTGATTAATTTTCATTTCCTTTCCTAGATAATTATATACCTGTGAGTGATTCATCTACCAATCGAGAACAATCTTGTTATGTTATGGTTGTGTAGGTGGCACGAATCTGTGGAAGGCCATATTGTAATTGTGGTCTTCCATGAGGAGGATATGTGCTTTGGTTCTATGAGCAGTGAGGTTTTTTTCTGAGTATAAAAGATGTGAACATAATTTGTTTTCCTAAGTGTGGGTTATGCATTGTAGAAAGAGATTTTCCACATCATAGGTGTGTTGTAAAAGGAGACAGATTACTGACAGAGATGTGATGTGGAAAATGAGACATGTTGCAACAGAGGTGAGTTGTACCATGGGTGTGTTACAGCTAAAGACAGGTGGCCAACGATGTGTTGCAACACTAGGTGGAGGTGTGTTGCAACCGTCAATGTGTTGCAACATAGGACGTATTGTAGCATAAGTGTGTTGTAACAGGAGGATGATTGTAGAAAAATATTGTCACAACAAAGATACATTGTAACAAGGGACACATTGCAAGAAATAGATGTGTGTTACAACAGTAGGCGTATGGAAGGAGAAGACACTGGTATAAATTTGTTGCATCATGGGCATGTTGCAACAATAGACACGTTGAAAATAATGTGTTGTAGTAGGAGGCTACAACAAGAAGCATGCTATAGCAGAGGTGTGTCACAGATGTTACATGTTGCAATAGAGGCGAGTTGCAATAGGATGTAAGTCGCAACATGAGGATGGTTGATTTGTAGAAATAGATTTTTCACCATAGAAGGTGAGTTCCACAGAAGGTGAGTTGTAGTGAGTTTCAAAAGAAGGAGAGTTACAATAGAAGGCGAGTTGCAACAAGTGAATATGCAACAAACGAGTGATTTTGTAACATCTGTTGTGGTGTTATAGTGAAGAAAATGTGGATATGTGGGTATGAGATAATGGAGGTACAACTCTAGGGGTTGTGGCATGATCAAATTGAAAAGAAGGAAAATGTAGCAATGAGTTGCAACATTATGATAGTTTTGATTCCTATTACACACAAATAAATAATTTCTCATTGTGAACATACTCTTATGGTAGGGGGCGGATGGCCCACTGTATCAAGTGGTATCAGAGTATGGTTCAGATCTAGGGTGAGATAATGTGAGAAGGTATCAGAGCATGGTTTGACTCTGGGGTGAAATAATGTGAGAATATACCAGATCTTGGTTCAACTCTAGGGTGAAATAATGTGAGAAGATATTAGAGTATGGTTCAACTTTGGGATGGAAGAAACTGAAAATAAATAAAACCGATGAGAATGCAGTTTCAGCTTTTGTTGTTGAAAGAAGAATGATAGGAGACAGTTCCAAAGAAAGGCATGTGATGTATAGTCTAGTTGAGGGATACGAAATAGATACTGAGGATTCTCCATGAACATGAGCAGGTTAAGGAGGTTGTAGATGATGAAGATGTCTAAGAAAATGTTCGAGTAGAAGATGATGTCGTGAAGATGAAGCATGAAGGAAGTTGTTGAGTTGAAGATGGATGAAATATAGCTCAGAAGAGGGGAAAGCTGATAAACATGTTGTTGACAGAGAAAGGTGAAGATTTCAAATCTCCTGAGGAATAATACATGCTACAGAAGAATGTTAGAAGAGTGAAGGTTGCTAAGAACCGAGCAAGGAGGTGTTTCTTATAAAAGAAGACTCTTGAAATTTGTCTCTGGTAATTTTAAAATAATGTGTATACGTTGACATTATCGTCGCATAAGGAAGTCTGTGTATGGTTGTGTATTGAGTCAAAGGAGGTGTAACATGGGAGCATGTGACTCCATGTTGTGTAGATTCGAGCATGAGTGGTTGGCTACACTGAAGGAACTTTGTACAGTGCATGGAAAAGGGCATTGGGATGTCTTGGATTGGATGTGAATCAAATAGAGTTGTGAAGGTGATGTGGTTTGATTCAAGGGAGGTGTAACACGGGAGCATGTGACTCCATGTTATGTGGCTTCAAGCATGAGTGGTTGGATGCACTGAAAGAAATTTGTACATTGCATGAAAAAGGGAAGTGGGATGTCTTGGATTGGACGTGAATCAGATCGAGTTGTGCATGTGATGTGGATTGATTCAAGGGAGGTGTAACATGGGAGCATGTGACTCCATGTTGTGTAGCTTCGAGCATGAGTAGATAACTGCATCGAAGGAACTTTGTACATTGCATGAAAAAGGGAAGTGTGATGTCCTAGATTGGATGTGACTCAGATACAGTTGTGCAGGTGATGCATGACTAAAAATCACTTGACTAGTGCTTGTGGTAATGAAGAGAGAGAGACAGACAAGGTAGTAGTACCAAAAGTTGAGTTTCTACAGAAATTTGAGTTACAACATGAATAAAATGAAAAATCTAGATCTCCATGATGAGAGTTATTATCACATGAAGTTGTCATGGGTCAATTTTCTCCTTAGGTTTTAATTTTTACCCATCAGTATTTTTAAGTTTGTTTTTTATTTTCTCTTTATGATTTTCTTAGGATAGTTTAAACAAATAAAGGGTTGGAACTTGGCTTACATATTTGACCCACACCTATGGTTTATACCCTAGGTTCATTTTATGGTTTACATCCTTGACTCATCACTTGATTTGACATCTAGCACTATCAACGCCATGACTCCAAAAACCTGACAAGTCACTCCAACCATTCATATGCTTGAACCTCTCCACTCTGTCCCTTTTCCCATTAGGGAGTCAAATCAAACCTTGTCAAGTATGATGCCAACTCACTAGTTGTTTTCGTAGCGCATCTTTGTACACTCTCCCTCTTTACCATCATTCACAATTATGAATCTGATATCATGCCTTTTTATTGTTTTCAACACCCTTGTCTTCAAAATGAATATCGTTATTTGGTCATTTATGAAGTTCTAACTATTTATCAAAATTTGAAATCCTTCTCCTAGCTCGGCACTGCAGAAACTACTAGTCCATACAACGTTGTGGATTATGCTATAGACTAACTGACCGAGGTGAATTGGAGATTGGGGTGGTTGCAAACAAGTTCATGGCTTTAGAAGATCAACAATAATCAAGTTTTGGTGTCCAGGTACTTCTTGAGCCATTTGAGCTATGTTGAAGATCAATTAAGGTTTTGTTTATCTTTTTGTAGCACCTGGCACTGCCCACTATGTTTTCCTCCACCTACCAACCCATTTACATCTGTTGTCACACATTTTCTTAGCCATTTCCATGTTTTTCTCTTCATGCACTAAAATTGAATCATCTTTTATCATAGTTTTTTGTTCCTAGTTATCCCTTGGCTCTTGTTGTCTATACTACGCTACAAAAACCACTTCATACTGCACTACAGATCCCCTGTTCTAGTGCTGCAATTTCCTTGTCAACGTAGTGTCATCATTTATGCTCACCTCTCCAAAGTTGGCTCTTTTCCTTCACGGTGTCATCCTATAGTTTTATCTCAAAGTTTATTTATAGTGAAATTTTATGAGTCTTTTCCTTAGAATGATGATGACCCTGTATGGTGGCCCTATGTTAGATCAAAGCTTGACATTGCAGCTTCCTTTCATATAATTTCTCATAGGATCTTATTCCCCCATTTTCAGCCATCAAACTAGTCTCTTATTAGTTCAGAAGTAAATTGGAGAGACCTGAAAGACCAAATATGGACCACCTATAAAAAATTATAGACTTTTTTCTCTCTTTGGTTTCCTATACCTCTCATAACATTACATTGCTTGACCTCCTGCTTCTATCAATGGATACACCCCAAAAGAAGAAATCTCACAAGGGTGGGAGTGTGGTTAGGGTTGAGCCTTCTAACATGCATTTATTTGATGTTAAGCCTATGATCAGGGATATCTTCTAAAGGGATGGTTTCCTACCTTAATTTAAAAACATGCAGAGGGGACACCTTGAAGTAGCAAGAAATTTTTCTTTAAACTTTGATGGCACTAAGACCAACGTAGGAAACCTTGAGTTGGAGGTATCTGAGGCCACTATTGAAGTAGCCACTAAGATACCCAACACTGGTGAGAGGTGGTTCAAATATATGACTCTCAATGCATCATTTTCTAAGGATTCCCTCAAGCTAGATCATCAGAAAGATCATTTTTCCAAGGAATGCCTAGGAGCCACTTGGTTGAGGGCTTTGACAAAATGTTGAAAGTTATCCAAAGGTATTTTACATGTGAGGGAAGATTAAACATGATATACTAGTATCACATTAGGATCTTGCTACACTTCACAGGAAAGGATTTGATGAATATCCATTTCTATCTATTTAGAAGTATGGAAAAAATGGATGATAGGGTCCAAGTCAAGTCCAAGGCTGTGGACACTACTGTTTTCCACTCTGGGTTGATCAGGATGATTGTAATGGAAGAATTGAAGAAAATAAACCTCACTTGGGAAAAATTCATTGTACCTACTAATTTGCAACTAGATGTAGCCTCCACCCCTCAATCCAGGGTGCAAATCCCTTTTCCAGCTAGTAGTGTTTCCCAAGCAGAAACAATCAAAAAGAGAAAGAGAAAACCTATTTCCCAAAACAAAGAAGTTCCTAAGGAAATTGAAGAAGAAGAGAGGGAATTCCATCACTCCCCACAAAGGGAAATTTCACCTCAGCCTGCACTTGAGTTAGAGGAAGTTCCCTCATCATCCAAAACCACAGCCAAAAAGGGGAGAAAATTGCATTTTCCTTCACCTACTACAACAACTGAGACAAGAGTTAGGAGGCATTTCACTACATCATCAACCCACAAGGAAAATGATGAAACATAAATCATACTCAAGGCTTTTGTCCCAAAGAAAGTTAAAGGTAAAAGTGACATCGTTGGGAATCCTATTGAGCTCATGACCAAAGCTTCTATTCAAAAGAAATACAAAGTTAAAGGTGAAGCTACTGAGAATCTTGTTGAAGTCATAAACATAATCACTCCCCCTAATCATCCCACCTTCAAGAGATTGATCAGAAAACTCAGGGATGCAAGGAAGGAAGTTGCTCATTTGAAGGGAGAAAGATTGACTGAGAGGAGGAAGATGAGTGAACTCATGGACATATATAATGAAACCATTGATTTGGCTAGGTTTACGGAAAGAAGATTCTTGCATCTCCATAGGCAACTTCAGACTTTGTATAGGAAAAATAGAAGCATACAGTCCCAAAACAAAAATCTCAAAGAAGAATTGCAACCCTTCAAGGATGATCTAGCCCAAAGGAATTTAAATGCTCTAGCCCAAGCTGCAATAAAGAAAAATTCCCCTATAGTATAGAGAATTTCCCCTGTAATAGAGAGAAATGATGTTGCAATAGAGGGAAGTGATCCTGCAACAAGGAGAAGTATTAGATTGAGGAAATGAAATGGAAAATATGACATACCCATTTTTTATGATGATCAAATTTTGTAGTTTGAACTTTTGAGGGAGGTATTATAATTTCACCTACTAAAGGAATCTACATGCTCATTATCCTTCTGCTAAGATTTTTTTAGTTTTTTAAGTTCATTGCTTCAAAAAAAAAAAAGAGAATTTCGTAGCGTCAGGTGCTACATAATCATCCACACACGTTGTTCTGTAGATTCACTACCGAAAGAGTTGCAGAATCACCTACCCAACCATAAAGTGGAGGTTCTCTATGGAAATTCATTGCAGAACAATGTTACAGGAGGGCGCTATGAAATATGCTACCGAATGCACTACGGAATTGACTGTAGAAATTTTTTACAAAGGCAGGCGCTACAGAATTTGCTACCAGTTGCGCTATGAAAAGATGCTACGAACTGACTATTACAGTCAGTAGTTTTGAATTCGATACCTCCTCTTATATTTGATGATTTGGAGGGAACCAATGATCAACGTGTGGCAGGTGGAGCTCAACACAAAGGCTTGGAGGGCACATGGCACTGGAGTAGATGCACCCAAGAAACAACAAATCATGTCATTTATATCTTGTTAGAGTTATTTCCAATAGGCTCCTTGATTCTAGTAGTTTATTAGATCCACTTGTACAGATGTTAGATTAATAGCTTTTTGTGGATAATCCTAGGATAGAAAGGCCAACTCGCATCTCAAGTTGTGGTCTACTATTTTTTTTTATAAATACATCAAAATAATGTTATGTTTGGTTCGAATGGTTGAGTAGAGCTCCCTATTTTGTAATATTTTGACTAAATAGAGTTGTACTCTAGTTTATGTATGAGACCTGAGATATTTTGATTAATAGAAGTCAACCTCTTTTCATCATCTTGTTTCTTATTACTCTCAATTCTCATTATTGGATGATCCTTATGATATGTTATGGTTGTTTTATAATGGATGTTTGATTATAATGCTCGTGTAAATGTTTTTCAGTGTTTTAAATCTTGTTCAAGAAGTTCTTGTGACTGAGTTTTTCTTCACCTAGATGCTAGAAGGCTTGATGCTTATAGTAGACCTATCCATTTTCATCACTAAGTCTTCCATATACTCACATTTATCCTTAAACCACTGACTGAAGTTAACCAAAACCTCATTTTCTTATGCATACTAGCCTAGGTTTTTTGCGTTGAAACATTGCTATGCTGAGTTTTGTCCATTTGACCTTCTATCATTAATCTACATTTACAAACCTTTTTGATGGATGTTGGTCTTGTCCTCTTGCAATATGAGGGTGAATTTCAGTGCTAACATGAGTTTTGTTGTGTTTTTGTATATTGATGTTTAGCAAAGGGATTAAACAATGAATTGAAAGAAAGAATGTGCAGTAGAGGAATATGTTTTGCAGATTGAAGTGTATATCAGATGAGGATTGTAGATTTGAGAGTGAAACATTGATGGAGTTTCACTGGATAGTTGTAGATGCAATCGATTTACCTCGTAAGCATGAGGGAATGCTCTCTTGAAACCTAGGGATTCTGATGCACCCCCCCTACCACCCTGCAATGTGTTATAATATAACACATAGCATTGCAATGTGTTATAATATAACACATTGCATTGCAATGTGTTATAATATAACACATTGCATTGCAATGTGTTATACTATAACACATTGTAGGGTGGGAAGGGGGGACATTATTAGAGAATTTATATTATAATGTAATGTGTTATATTATAACACATTGCATTGCAATGTGTTATAATATAACACATTGCAATGTGTTATAAAAATTCTTACAAAATTGAACATGCCACCTCATTTCGTGTAACATAAAAACAATTTCAGTCATTTAAAATTCAATGCACACAATATTATAATGAGAGTACAAGTTTCACAAAAAAATTTAACAAGACAATTAAGTGTTTATACTAAATAGACTAATATGCATTTTATAATATGATTTTAGTTCTTCCAGTATTTGAACTCAGTAAAATCTATTAAATTTTTATAGTATATAGACTAATATGCATTTCATAATATGTTAGGGACCTTACCTCCCTAACCCCTCGCGTAGGTAGAATAATATATTTTCCATGTAATAAAGGTCAACATTAGTAAATAAGGCCTATATAATAATGTGAAAAAGTCTAATATAAGAAGACTTGATAAAATCTTCCTCTAGAATGTTCTTTAGATGATAGAATTAGTGTAAATAGGAGTAGAAGGCATGCATAATTCTTGTCTTGAGAATTGTTGTAATAGAGCTCTGCTTTGCTGGAGGTTTCCCCCTCGAAGAGGCAAGTGAAATTGGCTTTCCATCAATAAAGTTATCATTTTTGGTTTTGGTATTCTCTATATTTTGTTGTTCTGCTAGTATTTGTTAAGTACCAAATACCTGAATACAAAATACCACAATAGTACCAAGGATATCTGAATACGATCACCCCACAAGATATATGGAACAATATATAAAAACACCACTTTATTATATCAAACCATTGAGGTAGGGAAACACCATACAATGGATCCTATTATGGAAGGGATCCTCTCATGTTCATTTGCCTCTTCGAGGGGGCTTCCTCATATTGAGCTATTGCTCCAAATACAATACTTCTCTTCAATCCTATTACATTGTTTGAACCCCTCTATATAGTGCTACTATCACCTAGGAACATTATAGATGAGGAATATTCTAGAATAAGAACCTTCTAAGAAGTCGTCTTACATTTATTATATCTAAATACCCATTTATTATATCTAACTACCATAGTGGGCCTTATTTAATAATATAGTGGACCTAGTCCACCTTACATTGAATGGCCTTCACTACCTCTCTAGCTACCTAACATTCCATCATTCTTATGAAAGCATTGTCCTCAACGCTTGTTATGAGGGTGGACAACCACATACCAGGGTCCGTGACATCCCAAAAAAAATATAAAGTATTTTTGAAAATTTAAATTTGTTGGAAAATTATTTTGTTTTTAGTAAATTCGGATTTGGAAAATTTTTGCCTTTTATGGAAATTCCGAATTTCGAATTTAATAATTGTAATTACTTATTATGACTGTTGGACAGAGATCTAATTTGACCAAATTAACTTTTTGACTATGACACTTGTATGAAAACTGAATATTTTATATTGATTGCAGGAGGACAAATGGAACAACCATGTTAAAATCAACTGACCATGACTCCATGAGTGGGGAACCTATTGGAACTACCTCTAGGCTGATTATTACAAGTGGAAAATCAGAGATTTGGCCATTGGGAGCCCCTAAAAATCAGGGATTTAGAAAGCTGCGAAAATTCCCAAGGGAGGGAAAAGACCTAGGCAAAAGGATTTTTTTTGGATAAATAGCATATGTGAGGAGGCAGGACGTTGCCAAGTATGTTGGGAAGGGATACTATTGATTATTCTTGTTGTTATGAACACTACGGAGTGTGCGTGAGGAAGGAGGAATCTGTTGGAATTGAAGGGATATTGTTGAGGAGTCTTCCAAGTTCGTCCTCATGGATTCATGATCAGGCTAGGGAGTGAATCGGGCAAGTGTTTTTGGCTGCCTTATTCTACGGTTGGGAGGAACGTGGTTGTTCCCTTTGTCTTCCCATGAGCTGGTTCAAATATGTAAATCTTCCCCTGCTCTGTTCTTGAATGATTTGTGTGTAACTGATATTATGCATCTAATTGTACTAAGTTGAAATAATTTTCCATGGATGACATCTATTCGTGGTATGAAGTTTATAATCAAAGACTAAATTCTAGATTGGTCCCTCCTGAAAACTAGAATACTAGGAAAATTTATCTGTATACAATTGAACTGGAAAGAGCAGATCCATCTACAAGATATGTTTAACTCTGAAATTGAAATTCTAGTTAGGATTATCTGTGTACAAATATGATTGAAAGGAACAGATCTATTATAGGCATATGTTTATTTCTGTGACTGAGATATTAAACAGATCTAACTATGAGCAATCGGGTTGAGTAAATATGTACCTATAAAAACGTTTAGGTGTATCTCTATAATTAAAATTCAGAAAAATTGTGCCACTTAGAGGAGACTTCATTTCTAGTATAACTTGGAATTGAAGAGAAACAAGAGACATCACGAATCTTATGGATCACCTAAGTATTTATATATTATACATATATACATTTGGAAAATTGTATAGGCGTCACAACAAACTGGAAGTGGACTATCTACAACAGAAAAAGTTGATATGATATATGTTTCTTCTTGTATTATACGAATTATATACTGATCAATCATATGCACCAACAACATGCAAATGAAATGTTAGATGTGTAAAGATCGATGAAATTTGAAAGTTAAAGAAATCGGGAACCCCTTTTATCAGACGCTAGAATCGAGAGTACAATCATGGAAATTTACATCTATCATGAAATCCTATGCATTTCTATATTCCAAGTTCTATAGTGCAATTTCAATCTGTGAAAATTTTTTTGGAAAGAACGAATTCGTTTCGAGCGGTCTACCCTTTCAACATTCAAAATCTATGGCAAATTATAAATTGGTGCAACCCTTAAAGAGATCTGGAAACAAATCTCAGGAGTATTAGATTCATTTATGGAAGTACATTCTCATAGTCATGGGTCAGATATTAAAACTATAGAAGCCTTTGACTTCAACGACGCAGAATGATTTGCGCTGGGAAAACTTAAGTTAATGCAAACATTTATATAGATACGCATATAACCAGGTATTCTTACAGGAGTCTATACGTATAATAACAACCATAAGACTTACTTTAAATGAAAACAGTTAATCAACAACTGACACAAGTAAAGATTGCATTAAATTCGATTCACTGTAAAGTTTACCTCGGCTGCATTTTCACAATATAGATTATGTCTGGAATATCGCTACGTAGAGACTAACAACGAAAAACCTCAATAAAAGAAAATAAATTTACAACCCTTGTTTAACAAAAATTTTGTACATCTAATGAATTGGGTATCAGTCTTATGCCAAGAACGCTAGGGTAATAACCCAACACCACCAGGACTTTTCCAGATATCTCAAAGAGTTCTCTTATTAGAAACCAAAATACCTTATTGAGTAGGACCTGAATTAGATCTAGCGCCATATTCCACATAAACCTACAAAAGAAGAGAAGCATTCAAATTAGTCACAGAATAGAGGTTTTTTGAAACTCGAACCTTTTTTTTTCAAACATACAAGATAATGATTGGGTATAAACTATTACTTATCTTTGATTAGCCATAGGTAGGATTCCAGTCCGAATCGTGGCCGTCGTTATACCGAAAGGGGAGGAGCGAACGCGATCAAGATGATGGGTACCCTCGCATCAAACAGGGCCCCATCATTAGTTACAAATATCCAGTACAAAGAGATCTGGGTTTTAAAAGAAATGTGTTTTCATAAATGTACAGGAGCACTGACATCGAATTGAGAAAATATTAAACAAAGGACAATTTTAATACAATTATATAGAGGAACAGACAAGTCGCAGAGAATATATTAAACATGAATTTCGTAAGCCCATACACTGATAATATGAGGATGCCTATTTTCTTTAAACATAGGAACCTGTTTAAAGGAAAAAGAAAAATTTAATTTAAACCCGTAGTAAGATAGATACCCTTATCCCTATGGTCAAACCGCGACGAAGACCATACAAAGCCCGCAAACCATTGTATGTGGCATGATATAGGAATTTTGAACCTGAGAGGTATCGCTAATTCAGGTTCTACAAAAGAAATTTATGAATGGTTATTCATTCTTCTCAATGGGGTTATGGGATTTTGATGAGGGAAGGGTACAGTCAAAAGAACTCATAGAGGTGGGTAGACAGAGCCAGGATAAGGAAACGATATTTAATCGTGATATAGAGAATACCCAAACATGACATATATCGTTGTCAAAGCCGACCATCTGACAGTTTGCTAACCTCGGTAAACTAAAATGCATTACAGTATGACTCCCCAAACAATGATACAACATAGCGAAGGAAAGTGGGAACAAAAAGCATAAAGTCATACTACTTATGAATAACCCTCGAAAGCCCCAAGAAAACAAGAGAACGAAGTATCGAGCCTTTCGAGTAGGAGTGCGATAGGTAGAGCTACTTACCAGTAGCGAGGAAAAACCAGAATGCTTCTTTTGAGTTTAAGTAATGAGGAAGTAACTTACTAACATTCAAATGTTATAGTGATAGCATGAATCATACTAGGCGGTTGGGTGAAAGACATCGCCTCCATCAAGAAAGTTCCCCAGTCTTTTTTTTTCCTTCGACAAGATTATAGAGTCGCAGAGCCAAATTCTCTGAGAACCTACTTGTTACGGAAATGAAACCACTATAACCTAAAGAAAACCTTACCGCATAGATTAAATGTTGTTGGTAGGAAAGAAGGGTCGGCCATGTGAAGAAGGAAACTTGGCGCATCCACAGTGGATGAAGGGTCAGGTGATGGCCTCGACTCTCGCACACACCATGGTCCATTAATGTCCTGACCAGGGTTTAACTCTCGACTGAATTGTTCCTACCCTTTCAATTAATGGGTTACGGATTAAAGAAGCGCCTGCGCATTTAAGGGAATTTTTAACCCTAACCAACACTAACCTCATTAATGCAACTTTTAGTTGGAGTTTCGTATGGAACAGGTGGAGTCAACGAACTGCGAGCATGAACTATTGGTTTCAAAATAATCGTTACATCAATATTAAACCGGGACACACTTACCCCAACCACATCCTTATTAATTCAAATATTTCGCAGAGGGGTATAACCCACCCCTTTACCTTTATTCTTATTACATGAGTTCTTTGATCAAGTGGTTAATGTTACGCATAAGGATTAGGGATATAAGTCCCAAAAATCCTTCATAGTGGTAAGCCAATTATATGGATATATAATTCTTATATTGATATGAAAGTAAAGAAAATATGCAGGACTGTAAGTGAGTTGTGGAACGCGGAGTAAGCACATCTTGTAATATTGTTTCAAAGGTTTAAGTTGGGTAGTAATTTTAGTCGACGTCACCCAGGACTCTTTTACTTTTAATGACGAACCCATTCAAAGGGGAATGCATAAAAAAATAATTTTTTTTTTATTTGATAGTTTTGAGGTTTATTACATATGGTATCAGAGAAGAGTTTACAACACTGGGCCTTGAACAGGGCCACACTAGAGCTTTGGCATATATATATATATATTCTTACTGATTCTAAACTAACAAAACTCCTTTGTACAAACATAAAAAAAAATTGTTTTGTATTAATTATGGCAGCTTAGGATGATGCGAAAATCAGAATGGAAGGAAATACATCACAAGGACCTCATGGAGATCCAAAACAGAATAGTGACGGAATCTCTCCTACGGAAGTACTGGAAACAATGAGGAATCTTATTGTTGAGTTGCAAGTTTTCAAAGCAGACAATGAGAAATTGAAAAAAGCACAGCAAGAACAACAAGAGATAAATGAAGTCCTGCTACGCAGTATAGTGACCAAGAAAATACCAAAGGATGATAACCATGATGAAGAGGTCAGCAAAAGGGCCTCCAAGAATTCTGGGCCTGAAACAGAAAAAGGAGACAGTTCGTCTGAAGGTACACCCTCAGCTGAGGAAAAAACTAAAATAGACAGGAAAAGAAAACAAATAGACCACCTTGAAGGAGAATTTAAAAAGATTAAACCAACTACCTTTGATGGAGAATCTAGGACAGGAGAAGAAGCTGAGGCATGGTTGCTAGACATCAAAAAATACTTCCAGATCTACAACTATTCCAGTAATATGAAGGTCAAAATGGCCATCTACAATCTGAAAGGGAAGGCCAGCATTTGGTGGCAAGACCTGAAATTGGCCAATAGCCTAAAGGAGAAACGGATGGAATGGTCTGAGTTTAATAATCATTTCAAGAAACAATACCTTTCTGAAAGCTATTATGAAAGGAAAACGAAAGAATTTTACAAGTTATGACTCGGACAGATGACGATGGAGAACCTCATAAATAAATTTATGGAACTACTAAGGTTCGTACTGTACATCCGGGAGGATAAGGTAAAACTCCAATAGTTCTTAAGTTGTTTACCACAGTCCTACAGGGACAGAATTGAGTTTGACAACCCCAAATCCTTGAGTGAAGTATTCAGGAAAGCACGAATGTGCTATGAATAGTATAAACAACGAGCATAGTTTCCCAAAGCCTGGAAGGATAAGAAACAGTATCGAATGAACCAGCGGAAGAAGGGATACCAACCAACTCCTTATCAGAATGCAAAAAAAGGTTTTTCGAGAAAGGATTATCACTCCAATCATCAGAATATGCAAGGCAGCGGTAAACCGGTAAACCTGGGAATGAAGAAGTTTGGGGATAGCCACCGCGAGACATTAAAGTGTTGGGAATGTGGAGAGCCTCATCTAAGGAGGATTTGTCCACATTTAAATTCAACAAACAAAATTTCTATTCATAATTTATAGGAAGCCTAGACGGTGGGAGACATGGGCAAAAGCCTGCATCGGATAAATGTAGCCATAGATGGCCGACAAGCTGACCACCATTCCTCGGTGGTAGAGATCAAAGGTAAAATCAATAACTCTTGAATCTCTATCTTAATTAATCCTGGAGCTATGTTAATTTATGTTACTCCTGATGTAGTAGAGTCAAACAAACTTAAGAAACTAAAGCACGCAAAATCATGGTTGGTACAACTAGCAACAGGAACTAAAAGGAAAGTAGTTGAATTTAGTTTTGATTTTGAGTTCAGCTTAGACGGTCAAAATATAAGGACAAATCTGAACATCATACCACTAGGATCTTACAATATGATTATCGAGATGGATTAGTTGGAGCAGCACAAAGCAGTACTAGATTGTTATACAAAGTTACTTAACTATAAAGATGATTTTGGCACTACTAGAACAACCCAGGGTATACCAAAACCTGTATCAGTCAGACAAGTTTCAGCGATGCAACTCAAGAAATGTATGAGAAAGGGATGTCAAGTTTATGCCATCCAAGTAACGAATCTATTAGAGAAAGAAGATAAGCCAAAGTTAGAAGACTTTGTTTTCCTACGTGATTTTAGAGACATGTTTGTGGATGAGATACTAAAATTACCTCCTAGAAGGGAAATAGATTTCTCCATAGACCTACTACTGGATTCAGCCCCTATCTCAAAAACACCTTACCGAATGAGTCTACCAGAACTGACAAAATTAAAAGTACAATTACAGGAATTGTTGAACAAAGAGTATATCAGACCGAGTGTTTCACCATGGGGGGCACCAGTGCTCTTTGTGAAAAATAAAGACGGTACTCTAAGACTATGTATTGATTATAGACAACTGAACAAAATGACTATTAAGAACAAATACCCCTGACCAAGGATAAATGAACTGTTCGACCAAGTAGGTGGGGCCAAGATCTTTTCAAAGTTGGATTTGCGATCCGGTTATCATCAAGTTAGGATAAAGGACGAGGACATAAACAAAACAACTTTTCGAACAAGATATGGACACTACAAATTTGTATTCATACCTTTCGGGCTCACTAACACACCAGCCACATTTATGTGCCTAATGAACAATATTTTCAGCCAGTACTTAGACAAGTTCATAGTAGTATTTATCGACGATATTCTAGTCTATTCTAAAATGGAGGAAGAACATGAGGAGCACTTAAGAATAGTTTTGAAAATGTTGAGGAAACACAAACTGTAGGCCAAGTTTGACAAGTGTGACTTTTATCAAAAGAAAATACAATATCTAGGACATGTAATTTCAGTAGAAGGCATTGTCGTAGACTTGGAGAAGATGAAATCCAATATGGAATGGCCGGTACTTAAGGATGTAGCGGACATCCGGTCATTCATGGGAATCACCAGATATTATCGCAGATTTATAGAGGGGTTTTCCAAGATAGCCTACCCTATCTCATCATTACAAAAGAAAGGGATCAAGTTTAACTGGTCAAAGAAGTGTCAAGACAATTTTAACAAGCTGAAGGAATTATTGACAACTGCACCCATATTGAAAGTAGCAGACCCAGATAAAGACTTCACCGTATGTGTTGATGCAAGTAAAGAAGGACTAGGTGGTGTCCTAACTCAGGAAGGACACGTTATTTGTTATGAGTCCTGAAAATTAAAAGAACATGAGAGAAATTATGTCACTCATGACTTAGAATTGGCAACAGTAATACACGCCTTAAAAATGTGGTGACACTACATAATGGGAAGAAGATTTCTACTATTGATGGATAATAGCAGTGTGAAATATTTGTTTATCCAACCAGATCTTAATGCAAGGCAAGCAAGATGGCTAGCCTTCTTGAGCGAATTCGACTTCGAAGTCAGACACATCAAGGGAAAGGAAAATAAGGTAGCAGACGCTTTAAGAAGAAGAGTCCATGGGTTATTTTAGATAAATATCAACAAGGCAAAAAGTGATCTAGAACAAAGAATAAGAATGGCAAGTATTAACGACAAAAATTACACTAAGATAATGGTAAAATTACAGAACAGTACCACAAACTCAGATAAACCAGAACTAAGTATCGACAAGAAGGGACTATTACGATTTAAAAACAGACTCTACATACCAGATTCATCAGAGCTAAAATTAATAGTCTTGGATGAAGTGCATAAGAAACCGTATTTGGGCCATCCAGGATACCAGAAAACAATAACAACACTTAGAAAACTATTTTACTAGCCTAATATGAAGGGGGAAACAACAGAATACTTGGCTAGGTGCTAATATTGTCAACAGGTTAAGGTCAAGCACCAGCATCCAGTCGGCCTATTACAGCCATTACCAATACCATAATGGAAATGGGAGACCATATCACTGGACTTTATAACAGGTTTGCCTAAAAATCAAAAACATAATGATTCTATCATGGTTGTAATTGATAAACTCAGTAAGTCTACACACTTTATCCCTGTAAAGTCTACTTTTAAAGCTATAAACATTGCTCAAATTTTCATGAAAGCAATTTTTAGACTGCATGGTATTCCTAAAATGGTGATTTCAGATAGAGACATAAAATTCACATCCGCTTTTTGGAAGGAATTGTTTGTAGGGCTAAATACTAATTTGAATTTCAGTACGAGTTATCACCCACAAACAGATGGACATACCGAGAGGACAAACCAAATCATGGAAAATATGCTTCGCATGTACGTAAGAACAAAACCAAACAAATGGGAAGACTATCTACACTTGGTAGAATTTTCATATAACAATGGGTACCAAACTTTGGCGAAGCTAATCCCTTTCGAAGTACAGTATGGAAAAAAGTGTACAACCCCAATTAGCTGGGATAACCCAGCTGATAGACTCACGGTTGGACCAGAAATGCTCCAAGAAATGGAGAACATGGTAAGGACGGTTCAACAGAACTTGAAAGAAGCACAGGACAGACAGAAGAGCTATGCATATCAGAAAAGAAGACACTTGGAATTTCAAGTGAGAGACCATGTTTATTTGAAGGTCAAAGCCTAAAACCATTCGTTGAAGTTAGGGAACTGTGCCAAGCTAGCACCCAGGTTTTGTGGGCCCTTCGAGATATTAACTCGAATTGGACCCGTAGCATATCAACTTGCACTCCCAGCTAATCTAAGAATTCATAATGTATTTCATGTTTCTTTGTTGAAAAAATATGTCGATGACCCTACTCATATGATTGATTGGAACTTGGTGCAAGTGGAACCCAAAGGTGAGTTCCAGGTGGAACCCCTGCATATTCTCTACCAAAGAGAAATAACACTTCAGAACAGAGTTGTCGCTCAGGTAAAGGTGCAATGGAAGCACTTTAGTCCCGAGGAGGCCACTTGGGAGTTGGAGGGAGATCTGCAGAGATCTCATCCAATCCTGTTCCAAGAAAGGAACAAACACTGAGGACAGTGTTTTATTGAAGGGGGAAAGGATGTGACATCCCCCCTCCCAAAAAAAAAAGTATTTTTGAAATTTTAAATTTGTTGGAAAATTATTCTGTTTTTAGTAAATTCGAATTTGGAAAATTTTTGCCTTTTATGGAAATTCCAAATTTCGAATTTAATAATTGTAATTAATTATTATGACTATTGGGCAAAGATCTTATTTGACTCAACTAACTATTTGACTATGACACTTGTATGAAAACATAATATTTTATATTGATTGCAGGAGGACAAATGGAACAACCATGTTAAAATCAACTGACCATGACTCCATGAGTGGGGAACCTATTGGAACTACCTCTGGGATGATTATTACAAGTGGAAAATCAGAGATTTGGCCATTGCCAACCCCTAAAAATCAGGAATTTAGAAAGCTGTGAAAATTCCCAAGGGAGGGAAAAGACCTAGGCAAAAGGATTTTTTTTGGATAAATAGCATATGTGAGGAGGCAGGACACTGCCAAGTATGCTAGGAAGGGATACTATTGATTCTTCCTTTCTTTTATGAACACTATGGAGTGAGTGTGAGGCAGGAGGAATCTGTTGGAATTGAAGGGATATTGCTGAGGAGGAGTCTTCCAAGTTCGTCCTCATGGATTCATGGTCAGGCTAGGGGGTGAATCAGGAAAGTGTTTTTGGTTTCCTTATTCTACGATTGGGAGGAACGTGATTGTTCCCTTTGTCTTCCCACGAGATGGTTCAGATATGTAAATCTTCCCTTGCTTTGTTCTTGAATGATTGGTGTGTAACTGATATTATGCATCTAATTTTACTAAGTTGAAATAATTTTCCATGGATGACATCTATTCGTGGTATGAAGTTTATAATCAAAGACTAAATTCTAGATTGGTCCCTCCTGAAAACTAAAATTTTAGGCAAAATTGTCTGTATACAATTGAACTGGAAAGAGAAGATCCATCTACAGGATATGTTTAACTCTAAAATCGAAATTCTAGTTAGGATTATTTGTGTACAAATATGCTTGAAAGGAACAAATATATTATAGGCATATGTTTATTTCTGTGACTGAGATATTAAACAGATCTAACTATGAGCAATTGGGTTGAGTAAATTTGTACCTATAAAAACATTTAGGTGTATCTCTATAATTAAAATTCAGAAAAATCGTGCCACTTAGCAGAGACTTCCTTTCTAGTATAACTTGGAATTGAAGAGAAATATGAGACAACATGAATCTTATGGATCACCTATGTATTTATATATTATACATATATACATTTGGAAAACTGTATAGGCGTCACAACAAACTAGAAGTGGACTATCTACAACAGAAAAAAATTGATATCATATACGTTTTTTCTTGTATTATACGAATTATGTACTGATCAATCGTATGCACCAACAACATGCAAATGAAATGCTAGATGTGTAAAGATCGACAAAATTTGAAAGTTAAATAAATCTGGAACCCCTTTTATCAGACGCTAGAGTCGAGAGTACAATCATGTAAATTTACATCTATTATGAAATCCTATGCATTTCTATATTCCAAGTTCTGTAGTGGAATTTCAATCTGTGAAAAAGAAAATTGGAAAGAATGAATTCCTTTGGAGCGGTCTACCCTTTCAACATTCAAAATCTGTGGCAGATTATAAATTGGCACAACCCTTAAAGAGATCCGTAAACAAATCTCAAGAGTATTAGATTCATTTATGGCGGTACAGTCTCATAGTCATGGGTCAAATATTAAAACTATAGAAGCCTTTGACTTCAACGATGCAGAATGATTTATGCTAGGAAAACTTAAGTTAATATAGACATTTATATAGATACGCATATAACCACGTATGCTTATAGGAGTCTATACGTATAATAACAACCACAAGACTTACTTTAAATGAAAACAGTTAATCAACAACTGACACAAGTAAAGATTGCATTAAATTCGATTCACTGTATATTCTACCTCTGCCGCATTTTCACAATATAGATTATGTATGGAATATCGCTACATAGAGACTAACAACGAAAAACCTTAATAAAAGAAAATAAATTTACAACCCTTGTTTAACAAAAATTCTGTACATCTAATGAATTGGGTATCAGTCTTATGCCAAGAACGCCAGGGTAATAACCCAACACCACCAGGACTTTTCTAGATCTCTCAAAGAGTTCTCTTGTTAGAAACCAAAATACCTTTCTGAGAAGGACCCGAATTAGATCCAGCCCCATATTCCACATAGACCTACAAAAGAAGAGAAGAATTCAAATTAGTCACGGAATAGAGGTCTTTTCGAAACTCGAACCTTTTTTTTTCAAACATACAAGATAATGATTGGGTATAAACTATTACTTATCTTCGATTAGCCATAGGTAGGCTTCTAGTCCTAATCACGATCGTCATTAGACCGAAAGGGGAGGATCAAACGTGATCAAAATGATGGGTACCCTCGTATCAAATAGGGCCCCATCATTAGTTACAAATATCTAGTACAAAGAGATCTGGGTTTTACAAGAAATGTGTTTTCATAAATGTACAGGAGCTCCAACTTCGAATCAAGAAAACATTAAACAAAGGACAATTTTAATACAGTTATATAGAGGAACAAACGAGTTGCAGAGAATATATTAAACATGAATTTCGTAAGCCCATACACTGATAATATGAGGATGCCTATTTTCTTTAAACACATGAACCTGTTTAAAGGAAAAAGAAAAAATTAATTTAAACACGGGGTAAGATAGATACCCTTCTCCCTATGGTCAAACCATGACCAAGACCATACAAATCCCACAAAACCATTGTTTGTGGCATGATATAGGAATTTCAAACCTGAGAGGTATCGCTAATTCGAGTTCTACAGAAGAAATTTATGAACGGTTATTCGTTCTTCTCAATGGGGTTATGGGATTTTGATGAGGGTAGGGTACAGTCAAAAGAACTCATAGAGGTGGGTAGACAGAGCCAGGATAAGGAAACGATATTTAATCGTTATACAGAGAATACCCAAACATGACAGATATCGTTGTCAAAGACGACCATCTAACAGTTCGCTAAGCTTGGTAAACTAAAATGCATTACAGTATGGCTCCCCAAACAATGATACAAGACAGTGAAGGAAAGTGGGAACGACAAGCATAAAGGCATACTAATTACGAATAACCCTCGAAAACCCCAAGAAAACAAGAGAACAAAGTATCGAGCCTTTCGGGTAGGAGTGCGATAGGTAGAGCTACTTACCAGTAGCGAGGAAAAACTAGAATTCTTCTTCTGAGTTTCAGTAACGAGAAAGTAACTTACTAACAGTCAAATGTTACAGTGATAGCATGAATCTTACCAGGCAGTTGGGTGAAAGACATCGCCTCCATCAAGAAAGTTCCCTAGTCTTTTTTTTTCCTTCGACAAGATTATGGAGTCACAGAGCCAAATTCTTTGAGAACCTACTCGTTACGGAAATGAAACCACTATAACCTAAAGAAAACCTTACCACATAGATTAAATGTTGCTGGTATGAAAGAAGGGGTGGCCATGTGAAGAAGGAAACTTGGCGCATCCACAGTGGACGAAGGGTCAGGTGATGGCATCGACTCTTGCATAGACCATGGTCCATTAATGGCCTGGTCAGGATTTAACTCTCGACTGACTTGTTCCTACCCTTTAAATTAATGGGTTACAGATTAAAGAAGCGCCTACGCATTTAATGGAAGTTTTAAGCCTAACCAACACTAACCTCGTTAATGCAAATTTTAGTTGGAGTTTTGTATCGAACAGGTGGAGTCAACGAAATGCTAGCACGGACTATTGGTTTCAAAATAATCGTTACATCAATATTAAACCGGGAAGCACTTACTCCAACCACATCCTTATTAATTCAAATATTTCGCAGAGGTGTATAACCCGCCCTTTTACCTTTATTCTTATTACATGAATTGTTTGATTAAGTGATTAATGTTACGCATAAGGCTTAGGGATATAAGTCCCAAAAATCCTTCATAGTGTTAAGCCAATTATATGGATATGTAATTCTTATTTTGATATGAAAGTAAACATAATCTGCAGGACTGTAAGTGAGTTGTGGAACGCGAAATAAGCACATCTTGAAATATTGTTTCAAAGGTTTAAGTTGGGTAGTAATTGTAGCCGACATCAGCCAGGACTCTTTTACTTTTAATGACGAACCCATTCAAAGGGGAATGCATAATTTTTTTTTTTTTTTTTTTTTTTATTTGACAGTTTTGAGGTTTATTACAGGGTCCCATGGATAATTTTGGACCATAATGTTGAAGAATACTGGAGAACCAAGGTTCCATGTATAAATGTCAGCCACTATGCTGAAGTAATTGAACTGCCACTGTGAACCTGGGTCCCATGTCCAAGTGCTCATGTGAACTCCACACTGAAGATATTGGAAATTGGGAAGAAATTGAAAATGATGCTCTAAATATTGACACTCATGGGGTGTAGAGTCATCAAATAGAATATGGAAATAGTTATCATCCCAAAAATCACAACTGTCCTTATACCAATCATCCCAATCGGCCTCAAAATCATACCAAGCATATCTTCTTGATTATATTAATACATAATATGCATTGAAATTTTGGACTCTTGAATACATTCATCTTGAATATCTTGCATTTCAACTTTGAACTCTTGAATACGTTTCTCTAGAATATGTTGCATTTCAACTTTGAACTCTTGCATTGTTGTCTTAATGTCCACCATGATTTGAGAACATATATCCATCGGAAACACCACATATAATATATCAAAAGAAATATCTTAAAATGATTTATCCAGTGGCACTTATATGGTAGCAATCTGAGAACCCTATGAAAAGTTATGAACTCTGCAGTCCCGCTGCCACCACGAAAACTCCCCAAAAATAGTTGATTTTAAATCAACGATATCTTCACTTCCAGAGCTCCGATTTGGATGATTTTTTTTTGAAATTAGGTGAACTTGAGAGAGGAACTCAGATATGCAATTATTTTTAGAAAATTCAGACCCAGATACTACATAAACCATAAAAATACGCATACTTCCATATATCATAAAATAAAATAAAATAAAAACTGCAGAAAATCGTAACTTTTACGGAAAGACCCTGAAAAAATGATGAATTTAAAATTCTCATAATTTTACTTTCCGAACTCCATTTCGGACGATTTCATTTTTGACATTGGGTAATTTTCCAAGAGGAATTCAAATATCCAATTTGTTTGCCCAATTTCTAAACAAAAAGTTTCATATCTGAAACTGAAGTGCATTGCCCTCTTTTTTTAGAATAAATCTGCAAAAAGAGAAAAAATATCCTTCCCTTTTTTGGCCAAGGAAAGTGCTCTAATACCACTTGTTAAGTACCAAATACCTGAATACAAAATACCACAATAGTACCAAATATATCTTAATACAATCACCCCACAAGATATATGGAACGATATAGAAAACCACCACTTTATTATATCAAACCCTTGAGGTAGGGAAACACCATACAATAGATCCTATTATGGAATGGATCCTCTCTTGTTCACTTGCCTCTTTAAGGGGGATTCCTCCTATTGGGCTATCACTCTAGATACAATACTTCTCTTCATATCCTATTACATTGCTTGAGCCCCTTTATATAGTGCTACCATCACCTAAGAACATTCTAGATGAGGAATCTTCTAAAAGCATAACCTTCTAAGAATTCCTCTTACATTTATTATATCTAAATACATGTTTATTATATCTAACTACCATAGTAGGCCTTATTTAATAATATAGAGGACATAGTCCAGTTTACATTGAATGGCCTCCACTACCTCTCTAGCTACCTAACATGCATTTCATAATATGTTAGGGACCCTACCTACCTAACACCTCACGTAGGTACAATAATATATTTTCCATGTAACAAAGGCCAACATTAGTAAATAAGGCCTATATAATAATGTGAAAAAGTCTAATATATGAATACTTAATAGAAGCTTCTACTTCTAGAAAATGTTCCTCTAGAATGTTCTTTAGATGATAGAATTAGTGTAAATAGGAGTAGAAGGCATGAAAAAGTCTTGTCTTGAGAATTGTTGTAATAGAGATCTTCTTTGTTGAAGGTTTCCCCCTTGAAGAGGCAAGTGAAATTGGATTTCTATAAATAAAGTTATCATTGTTGGTGTTGGTATTCTCTATATTTTGTTGTTCTTCTAGTATTTGATGCAATATTTATGTTTCTTCTCATTATAATACATGTGGTACCTTACAAGTGGTATCAGATCTCTTTCCTTTGCATAAATTATGGGATTTTTTCTCCAGGGTAGAGGCGTGCATTTTATTTGTCTTGAAAGAACAATGATTTGTCACTCAGTGGGTAAAACTACGACTATGAAAGACTACATGCAAGAAATATAAATGGTTTCATGTGGTAACTCAAAAAAAATGTTTCACCTTGTTGGAAACCTCTATAACCCATGTTGGTATGCCTTTGAGTAGTACCACATCAGATAGAATTTGTACATAACCATCACTCCCACATACCTTTAGGTATATTAGGAATCCCCTAGGTCTCTTGAAACCATCTTTAGATCAACCAATCAGATGCCTGATTTTTATAGTGACACTGCGAACAACACTCAGGAAGATAATATATAGTATATTGGTAATCGCCACAAGATATTCACTAAGTGGATCCATGACATAGAACCTACATTCATGGGATATTGATAAATACCTCCCAAAATATTTTTGTTGAACCCCCCTCCCAGTAAATATTTCCAATAAAAGAAACTCCCTTTTTTACTACATACCTCTTTTTATAACCCCCAATAGCTATAAACCCCTTGAGACTCCACATCCCCCCCACTACCTACATTATGTTCACTTTATTTTTCACAATTAAAAAGCCCCCTTTGTGAATGAACATGATAATATATTAGTCAACAAGGTGAAGTCGTCGTGGTAATCGAGTAGTATGGATAAGGGTACGATATAGCCTCCTTAGTTGGTTACTTGAGATATTGGTTTGAGTACTACTATTCAACCCCACACATATATTAGAGAGATATAGCATAAGGAAAAACCTTGTCTATAGGGACCCTAAAAGCCATAACCCTTGGGAACAAAATGGCATGTAATAGAAACAAAAGGGAATTTTTTCCTCACAACCCTACATCCTAGTTGTGTTATTCCTACATGATTATCCCTGTTAACTATTTGGCCATTTTTTCATTGCAATATTCTTCAGGCTAGAGTATAACTCCACCAGAGTAAAAACAAAAAGGTATAGCAGTCCCACTTGCACCCTTATTTGGGACATATCCCATTGGATTCCTCTCTTCACCCTAATCGTTGTGGTAGATATCACTTCTAAGAATTTTTTTCTATGGACCCACCCACCCTTCCTGAAAATCTTTATCTCCACCCATCCCATTGCATTCCTCTTTTCTCCCTGATCGTCGTGGTATATATCACTTTTCAATTTTATTTTTTTTGTGGACCCACGCCCCCTCTCAGAAACCCATCATTCCCAAATGGCCACCTCTTGCAACCAAGAACTCCTTAACTTGCAAACCAAATCCAAATAGAACACATAGAGCATCTAAAGAATGACTTCTAAAATTTCTTCTGCCAATTCCAAATTTCAACCCTTTAAGGCCAAAGTTAAGGGTGAATTTGACTCCATCCACTCCACTCTCAACCATTTGTTGAAACAATCCTAGGGCTCTCCTCCATCAGACCAAACTTCATGCTACAAAGGTGAAAATTCTTCCTATAATATGCCCTTTAATTCAAACTCCCTTCACTGTGAACCCCTGTCTTCCCAGAGTTGAGGTGAACAAATTTGATGGCTCAAATCCCACGGGTTGGGTTACTGAAATGGAACATTATTTATCCTTACATGGAATTACTAATGAGTTGGCCAAACTTCATTATGGTTTCCTCTATCTAGATATTGAACACTGGAAATGGTGGCAATGGTGTAAAAATATAGGCCAAGGGTATTTTTCTTGGACATAGTTTGCTGCAGAGATTTGTGAATTGTTTGACACGAACACCCACCATTTAGGTCATTTGACCAGGTTGAAACAATATAGCATAGTGGAAGTATTTATATCCAAACTTGAGCACTTGGATTTTAGAACGAAGAGAATGTGTGGCATCAAGAATGAAATATGCACCCAGGTCCTAATGGATTTCCCTCAAACTTGGTTGGAAGCTACTAAAAGAGCCAAGGAAGGACAAACAATTGTCTCTGCCAAAAACCACAAACCGTCCTGTATTCATTGCACTCAACCCACTAATCCCTCCCCTCTTTCCACTCCTCTCAAGATCTAGAAATTAACTAGGGAAGAAATGCTTTAACACCAACTCAAGGGTCTTTTCTATACTTGTGATGACAAATATTTTCTAGGGCACAAGTGTAAGGAAAATAAGTTGTTTATGGAAATTTATAAGGATTTTGTTGACGAGGAGGTCGATGTTTCCCTAGTGGAATATCTACCCCCAACAAATGATCTTACTCCACCCTTATATCAACCATAATTTGAACCGCTAATTTCACTACACATCCTCACTGACTTCTTTCCTCCCCAAACCCTTGAGTTAATTGGATACAATAATCATAATAAAGTCATCATCCTAGTTGACAGTGGAAACACCCATAATTTTATTCATCATCACATTACCTAAGAAATCAATTGCTATATTCATGTAGTCAACAACTTTCAAATCATGATTGCCAATGGCAGTTACATGCAATGTTGCGGACATTATGAAAATGTGTGCCTAAAAATTGGTCAATACCACCTTAAATATCATATGTTTTCTACTAAGATGGGTGGTTGTGACATTGTGCTCACTTATGAATGGTTACAAAATCTCGGCCCCAACCTCATGAATTTTAATGACCTAACCATGCAATTCCAATAGGAGGGACAATAATATAAGTTCCAAGGCATCACAATATGATCACCTGAAATCATCAGCTCCCACCGAATGGAAAAACTACTCCAAAAAGGGCATTTTGGAATTATTTCCCAACTCCATTCCATTCAATCCATTGAGATACCCTCTGTTCACTATGACCTCCAATATATACTCTCCTGAAACCAAGATATTTTTAACACTCCACATTGACTTTCCCCTTCTGGTGGCATCCATGATCACTCCATTCCTCTAGTACCAAGAAGTCTTCTTCCCAATTTTCTCCCTTATCATCATCCCTTTTCTTAGAAAAATCAAATTGAGAAAATTGTCTAATAATTGCTAGAGGTGGTTGTTATTCGTCCTAGTACCAGCCCCTATTCTTCTCTAGTAGTCATAGTAATGAATAAAGAAGGAAATTCTTGTATGTGTCTTGATTTTCATGCTCTCAACAAACTCACAATCAAAGACAATTTTTCCATTCCCATCATTGATGACATTTTGGATTAATTGAGTGGTTCTTAATAATTTACGAAACTTGATCTCCATTCTGTCTACCACCAGATACATATGAAAGAGCAAGGCATTCCAAAGACTACCTTTAGAACTCATGAGGTTCACTATGAGTTCTTGGTGATGCCCTTTGTCCTATGTAATTCACCCTCCACTTTTCAAAGTCTCATGAATCATATATTTCAACCTTTGCTCCATCATTTGGTCTTAGATTTCTTTGATGATATTATCATCTATAGTAAACCTTGGCAAGCCCATCTCTCCCATGTGGATCAAGTTCTCCATCTATTGTCTAGGAACCAACTTTTTCTCAAACAGTCTAAAGGCACTTTTGGAGCCTCTGAAGTTGAGTACTTGGGTCATATTGTTGGAAAGGATGGTGTATCAATGGGCCCTAAGAGAATTGAATCTATGAAGGATTTGTCTCACCCTAAAAATATTAAAATATTGTGTGGTTTCCTATGTTTAATGGGATATTATCGCAAGTTTGTTCATAATTATTGAAACATTGCAACTCTTCTCACTAGTTTCCTTAAAAATAATTCTTTTAGTTGGATTCACAAAGATGATCACTCCTTCCAAGCCTTGAAAGAGGCTATGTGCACATCTCATTTCCTTCTAATCCTAGACTTCACCAAGTCTTTTTTTATGGAATACGATGGTTCAAGTAGAGGAATTTGGGCAGTCCTCATACAAGACGACTAACCTTTAGATTTCACTAGAAAAACAACATTCAATGCGACATTTGTGACAATCAACCTATGAAAAGGAAATGTTGGCTATACTACATGCAGTGGATCTATGGCGTCCTTATCTATTGGGGAAAAGATTCCAAATTAAAATTGATCATAGTAGCCTCAAGTATTTTCTGGAACAAAGAATTTCATCCCTGAAGAAACAAAAAAGGGTGATTGTTGGGCTTCATTGTGCAATGTCATTATTTCATTACATGTGTTCACGTGCACTGACCTTTGTAACAGTGGGGGGTTTAAGATTAGGTTTCATCGAGAGCATGTCCAAAAAAAACCCTAGGCACTGATATATCAATCCTCGACTGAGGCTGAGGAAGGTCTCACCCGAGATGTAGATAGTATCACATATACCATAAGGTCTTGTTTCAGGGATGTAGGATTAATCATAAATAGAAGAACTACAAATGGAATCCATGTAACTCATATATGATAATATAACAAGGACTAAGAATTAAAACAATACATGCACATGTGTTACTCATTCATAACAAACACAAAATAGAGCAGAATTGCCATATCTTTATTACTGAACATATTCCATCATATTATAGATATACATGGTGATGAATAAATCAGGTGCACAACAAAAGACTTCATCTCATTACTATAACCTCATTGGGAATACAATAGTATGTGACTTGCGCTAAGCTTTAAGATTCAAACATAAACAAGACACAACAAACTTCTCCATACAACACAAGATTTCTATAGGTTATTATGATCTCTAGGACTGATGCATTCTAAAATTAAACCACCTCTTTTTTGAAGCTAATATCTCTCTTTTATACCTTATTTTGCTAGCGAGCATTGTCCTTCATGGTTTTTCTCCACGCGCTTGTATGATCTAATGGCCTAGAACTCTTCTGGTACCTTCCAAGGCTCCACATAGGTTATCTGCATCAAGGGAAATCTTAAATGCCCTATCCAACTCATCTTCTGGTTGCACCACATCTTCATTTGTGACTACAAGTAATCATTCTGGGAGATATCCCGGTGATTCCCTTCTTGCTTCTAGCAGGATTATTCTTGATTTTTGGCACAAATGACAAAACTCAGACCAACATGCTCAACTAACAAAATTCAGACCTATATGCCCTTGACTGCATTTAAACTTGGCACGCTCCTCAACAAAACCCGATTTGATGTGCACACTATGGACTTATTTTGTGCATCTCCTTAGGAACTCACAAAACTACTGGATGAGTGCACACAACTTTCGTTTGTGCACGCGTGAAAAAATTGACCCAAAACTTTGGGTGCCAACAAGCCCCCACCATTATTGCCTAGTTTTTCCTTGATCTAGCTACTTCATAGTCCTCAGGGAAAAGTGTGAGAAAGAGAATATCATATTTGTGCAGGATAGTTGTGATTTTGTCCCACTACTCGAACTGGAACATTCACGGGTTCCTACGGGGAACTACAACCAAGAAGCACATCTACGTCAATGGACAACATCATTCACTGCTCTTAATGTTGTTTGGGGGAGGTTGGGTGGAGTAGGAAGTCTCAGCCGACGAAATCCTGGGGGCTTTGGAAGAGGTGTTAGGGTGATATCGTAGGGATATAATGAATGGGAAGACCAGTAAGAGGTCAGTCTGACCTGGGTGGTCTTGTGGAGGAAGAGGTTTATATGTTGGTGGGGAGGGGACCGGGCAAGTCCCTGAGAAAAGACTTGTCTAAAAAGAGAAGGGGATGAAGCATGGTGCAGAAGGTGTCCTTGACGGGTGTAACGAGGAGTGGAGTGTCTCTGAGAAAAATAAATTGAGTGTGTATAAAGTGGGGAATCGCAACAATGGTACAAGAAAGGTTGGAATAGGGAAGAGGAACCTCTAGGGCTTCTCAGTTGAGTAGACAAGCAAACATCAATGGAGAACCAACTAAGGTAATCCATGAGGGGTTAGATAGGGAAACACAACGATAAGTTGTTAAACAAAAGTGAAGGTTGGGGCTGAGAGGGAGAGAGGTGTTTGGGAAGATGGATGGTGGGAAGGGTGAGCATAAATGATGATAAAACTACATAAGATAGGAATATCCAAAATGTAGATTGGTCGTACTATAGACGATTATCGAAGAATGTGATTTTATGCCTGCATAGTTACTTGGGGCATATGTGAATGGCTCATCTGAGTCAATACCCGCATGACCCATACTGAACAAGCTTTCCGCAATATGTGGGAAAGTACACCCCCACAATTTGCAATTTTGATTATTTGTCTTCGGATATCACTAGAAGGATCTCCCTTGCGAAGATGAAATTATTTTACTATCAAAATGAAAGTTGAATTTATGTCGATTAGGAAATGTGTGAAACATTGTACAATCTATATTAATATGACTTCTTTTCTCTATAAAGGTTAACAAAAACATTAGCTGGTGGTTGACCCTTGAGGGGCAAAGTACACTTTCAACCTAGTGACATTAATGAGACCTTTGAGTGGTTTTCCTTGTAAAGGTGCTATCTTGGTGGCACCTACTTATTTCATCTTGGCCATTGTCTGGTGATATGAACAAACCACTAGTGGACTAACAACTTTTGGTTGCCTATGAAAAATAAATTCCTTAACCCAACCAAAAGCCTCACTAAGGAATGGATCATTTGAAGTGAACCAAAATGTTGAAATGAACTGGGAATTCATATGCGTCTACTCACTTGTTTTCCTTTTTAGTTCCTCTTAGATACACCATCTCTGTGGGACCATATCCATTTTATGGACAAATCAATGGACCCATTGGACTTAAGGGATGTTCTTAGCAGTCCAGTGTCATTCAAGAAAAGAGATGTGCTCCCAAGGATCCTCAGTCCCCTCATATCAGTTGGTCGGTTCCAAGTCAACACTGGGTTGGAAGTGCACTTTTATGAACTTGGCATCCTACTCCCAATTATGAATGGTTGGGTGATGAGTTGCCTATGACTGTGCTAGTGTCCTACAAACCACACAATCCATGGATAGGACTCTCTACTCCATGGGGATGGTGTTTTCCATTTGCAACAAGAGCATATCCACTAGTTTGATACCATCAAACCGAGGGGAATCGAAAAGTTCCAACCTTAACCATCACACTGCCTTTGTGATTCATGTGCACCACCTTGTCGATAGTTCATAAATATTATTTTTCCATCTATCCAAGGCATCTTCAGAATCTATGGCATATGACTTGAAACTCCTCCAACTTAATTCGTCATTTGTGGTGGGGTTGATATAGTCCTCCCTATGCCCCATGACCTTGTAAATATTCTCAACTGCTGAGCTCTGCGCATCCTCATTAACAAGCTCATTGTAGCGGTCATCTTCATATGGATCCAGTGGGGAGACCATGAATATGGTGTTAGTCTCAAATGACATTTGGTGATTTTTAAAATTCAATGTTGCATTGTTATCAAAATTACAGTTGATTCCTAGAAAGTAAGGGTAGGGATGTGACTCATCCATGATTTCAATGACTTTGAATTCGGCATTTGTTTTAACCCTTTCTATATTCACCTCAACCTTCTCTAGCCAACCGATGGGGTAGATATTATATTAGTTGGTTAGTCGAAGCTAAATGGGTGACCAAACCAACTTTGGTTTCCCCATCAATTCCCAGGACTTCTTGGGTAAAATGTTCACATCAGATCCTAGATCTAACATGACTCTATCCATAGCATACCCACCAAGCTCAGCTGTCATCTTAAACTCTCAGCCAATGTGTTTTTTCTTGCTAACCTAAAAGACATCTCTTTTTGGAAGAGAAGTTGCAATGGTGGTATTCTCTCCTTGCTGTTTCATGCAAGCAGTTAGCATCTGAGTCAAATTAGTTGTGGCTTTTAGGTATTTTAGAAAATGAAAATATAAGTGCAAGGAGGTATTAACTTGATCTTCTGCTTCTTCCATGCGACAAAGGTTGTGAAAATATTATGCACATGTTTAACATTGCAACTCTTCTTAGCATTATTCATATGCTTCTTGGTCAACGCATCCAATCATAGTCTATCAGCATGCTTCTTTTATTGATCTTTGGATGGTGAGCTTGATTTATTTGCACACGTGAGCTTCCTCCAAAGATATATGTGTCATGTGTTGTAGTTCTTCATGTGAAAGCACTTGTTATGGAGACCTTTGTGTCTCCTACTATACTTCTTTGTGGATCCATGCTTATTCTAAATACCTCTGCATCACCCTTTGAAATTCATCCCAAACCTATTCATATTCAATGGACCTTTGATTCACGCATTGCAGCTCTTCGTGTGCTCGTTCTTCCTCCAAGGCTCACTGTGCATCATGCAAAAATTGCTTATGTTGAGTCATGTCAAACTTAGGAGGATGGTGTTGGGTCTTCCTGATCTTTCCCTCTACTTGTTGACACAAACATTCTTTGTTTTCGAAATATTCCCCTGTCTTCGCCCTTCCACAGGTTATTACCCAGACGTTCCCTTCTCCCTTCTTTTTTTAGTTTTTTTGTGGCTAGGCATGTACCATGTTACATTTATCCTTCTTATCCTCCCACTTTTTCATCAACTCTAGACAATCCTCAATTAAATTTTTGGGACTATAAAATTAAGCACAAAGCATGAACTACTTAGTGTAGATCAGTAAGATATGACTGATCTCACCACAATTGAAGCATGTGGGGGGTATGTTGCCTACTCCACCATATCCTCTTCCATTACCACATCCATACCTACCTGTAGGTACTCCTTAATATCTTCCTCTATCACCTACCCCATGCTCACAACCCTTTTTTTCCTCTTGCACCTAGAATGCATCCTAGGTGTTATCTTGCATCATTTGGAGGGAGCAATAGTTGTTGATATCATGGTCGATGAATTTAAAAAATTCACAAAAGTGGGTGTTATTTTTTTCTTGATACTTTTGTAAGGTGGGGAAGTTAGGTGGCACATGGCCCCATTGTCAACATATTTCACACCATTCTAACTATGAAGGGGGAAATGGACTTGGCGCTCCAATGGCTACATAATTCAAAAGGACCGGGCACTCATCTCGTTGATTCCCTTCTGATAAGTATGTAGTGCACCACACATGTCCGTACATGAGTTTAGCCTTGGCCATGTCTTGCAACTTTATTTTTAGGTTGTTCAGGTGTGACTAAACCTGTGCCGATCTAGTCAATGTTTTTGCACCTCAATGTGTGGCTTCCAAATGCATCGCGATCTCAACTACCTTGGCTTAAGTCACCACCTTTCTCTAGGTGAGCAGGACTCAAATATGGGGTACAAACCCCACAATGATTCACTCTTTTTGTTTTATATCCTAGATTTGGAACGTCAACCTATCCAACAATATTTTGAACTGTTGGTCATAGTCCTAGATGGTCTCTCCTTCTCTCTTCTTTATTTCCTTAATTTATGTAATGCATTGGGACTTTGAATTTGGATTTTGAAATTCCTGAAGTAGATCCTATCTTATCTCATCTAGGGACCTTGCTTGTCCTGCTAGTGCACTAGCCTTATATTTCATGTAACACGTCAGGGCCCTATCCATAAACATAGTCTCCACTTGTGCAATCTTAGCCACCTCGTTTGTAACTCTCTTTGCAGACCATATTTCTTTGTAGGTGAAGGCATTTTGCTTGACATCATCCTTACCCATTCCATGGAAAATGAGAAATATTAGTGTACTATCTTGATTGTCCATCCTAGGACCAAGGTTATCTCCACTCTTTTTACTGTTATTGTCTAGATCCTTCCACACCACTATCACTCGGGGTAAATTATTTTTCACTTCAGCTTCTCCTTCACTTGCTTCATCATTTCTTTTCTCTTCTTATCTTTCTTCAACTTCAACCTCTTCACTATATATTGTGTATTCTTATTTATTAAAATTTCACAAGGGGGGTGGAACAAATGGGGGTTAAGACCATCTTCTCCTGAAAATTCTTATGAGGGGACCCAAAGAGCCATTTATCTGCAACCATGTAAGACCATCTAATATTATCAGTTCATATACCCCACCACTGGGGAAGTCTCCATATTCCTTCACATCTGGTGCATCCATATTTTGTGCCTTCTCCTCATGATCTGACTACTCACTACAACCGTGCACTCCTGCCTCTGGGCCAATCCGTGCACTAACACTGCATGATGGATCTCCTAGCCCAATCTGCGCACTCCCACCTTGCATAGAGTTAATTTATCTTCTCAACACATGACGTCTCTGCGCACCTCTCACTTGGATGCTTATCATACCGCCACTACACCAAGACACAAAATCTCGTCAGATTGGCGCCCCAGCGTACTACGTGACAACCTCTCTTCATTTCATCACGTAACCTTCTAACGCTTCCTCTTTCGAGTCCACTAGCGCACTACAAATTTTCACCCATGCACCACACATGTACACTCTTCTTCTTCTCAAGGTTGTGGCATATGACAATAGCTAAAGGGTGCGGGATTCGTTACCTAGGCCCTCACTACCACTATTGTTACTACTGGGATATTCGATTCAATTCCTCTTCGCAGGCCTATCCTCACTTGTTCTCCACTATTGAAAAACATCCTCTCACACACCATTTCCTCGTGTGAGGTTCCTCTTCATTTTGGTCCCAACACCTCATTATGCACCCTTGGTTAACTCTTCTCTATTCTTCTTCTCAACTGTCTCCCTTAGCTTATCTCTTCTTGGGTATATTTCAACTCTTTTTCCCCTCTTCTCTTCTGTGTCCATTATTGTCCTCACCTCATCTCAACAAATTATTGGATCCTCCTCACTAGATCCATACTCTGGCTCTCTTTCCCCCACCTTTGCGAAACCCCCCCTAGTGCTAGGAGGTTTACTCATCCATCCTATCAGGCTCCATTCACATAATTATTTTTTATACAAACAACATATTGATCCAAAGGGGGCTCTCTTCTAACATTCGCTTTCTAGGACCTTATTCAAACTTTCTTTCCGCCTCGTTGAAAGAATCACTATATTCTATAGAAAACCCAACAATATAGCCTTCCTTTACCTAGGAAAACCATAAATCAATGGCCCGAGTCCACTTGTTATCCAATGCCTTTAAACTATCAATATTGGATTGATCCCATACTATAGGATCTGACGGTAACATCGCATAATTAACTTATGCTTGTATTTTTATCCATTCATGCAACAAACATGGGAATTGTGCGAAAAAGAGTTCATGTAGATTAGAGTAAAAATATATACCTTTCCATTATTTTTCATTCACCCACAATCCTTTTGTCTCCCATAGGGAAAACACATCCTCCTTCTCTTCTATATATTCTTGAATATCTTCCTTAGATGGACGCCACCACATTTCTCTTTTCCTCCATCACTCAACAAGACTTTACTAAGGTCTCGACAACGGAACCATTTGTTGGGATTCACTGTGCAATTTCAATGTTTCAATACATGTGTGCACATGCAATGACCTTCGTAACATTGGGCATTTTAAGACCCAGGGTTCATCCAGAGTGTGTCCAACAAAAACAACTAAGCATCGACATATCAATCCTCGATCGAGGCTAAGGAAGGTCTCACCCAAAATGTAGAGAAGATCACAGAGACCATAAGGTATTTTGTCATTGATGGATGGTAAAAGATAATTAACAGAAATGAAAATGGAATTCATGTAACTCATATATGATAATCTAAAAATGACTAAGAATTAAGCAATACACGCACAGGTGTTACTCATTCATAACAAACACATAATATAACATAACTTCCATATGTTTATTACATAATATATTCCATCATATTAGAGATATACATGGTGCTAAATAATTGAGGTTCACAACGTAATACTTCATCTCATTAATACACACCACAACTGTGCACTCCTACCTCCGGGCCGATCCATGCACTGCCAGTACATGTTGCATCTCTCAGCCCGATCTGCGGACTCCCACCTTGCACAAAGTCAATTTCTCCTCTCAACATGCAACTTCTTTGTGCACCACTCACTGGGCTACTCAGCATACCTCCACTACACCAAGAGATAAAATCTCGTCGGATTGGTACCCCACCATACTGCATGATAACCTCTCTTTGTTTCAACATGTAACCTTGTGACGCTTCCTCTTCCGAGTCCACTAGCACACTGCAAATTTTCACATGTGCACCACACTATCAATATTGGCTTGATCCCATACTATAGAATCTGATGGTAACATCACATAATTAACTTATGCTTGTCTTTTTAACCATTCATGCAACAAACATGGGAATTGTGTGAAAAAGAGTTCATGTAGATAAGAGTAAAAATATATGCCTTTCCATTCTTTTTCATTCACCCACAATCCTTTCGTCTCTCGTAGGGAAAATGCGTCCTCCTTCACTTCTATCCATTCTTGAATCTCTTCCTTAGATGGACGCCACCACATTTCTCTTTTCATCCATCAATCTTAGCAAGACTTCAAGTCTCGACAATGGAACCATTTACTAGGATTCACTATGCAGATTCGTTGTTTTAGTACATGGATGCACGTGCAAATGACCATCGTAACATTGGGGGGTTTAAGACCCAGGGTTCATCCATAGTGTGTCCAAAAAAAATTCCTAAGCATTGACATATCATTCCTCAGTTGAGGCTGAGGAAGGTCTCACCTGAAATGTAGAGAGGATCATAGAGACCATAAGGTCTTATGTCGGGGATGGATGATCAAACATAACTAACAAAAATGAAAATGGAATTCATCTAACTCATATATGATAATCTAACAAGATCTAAGAATTAAACAATACACGCACAAGTGTTACTCATTCATAACAAAGACATAATATAACATAATTGCCATATCTTTATTACTGAACGTATTCCATCATATTAGAGATATACTTGGTGTTGAATAATTGAGGTGCACAGGAGAAGACTTCATCTCATTACTATAACAATAGTGGGAATACAACAATATTCACCCTGTGCTAAGCTTTACAATTTATACATAAACAAGGCACAAGAAACTTCTCCATACAACACATGATTGTTATAGGTTACTTCAATCTCTGGGACTGATGACTTTCAAAATTAACCAGCCTATTTTTTCAAGTTGAGAGCTCTCTTTTATATCTTATTATTTTGGGGAGCATTGTCCTTCATGGTTCTTCTCCACTCTCTTGTCTGATATAACGACCTCACATGCTTCTGGTACCTTCCAGGGCTCGATGTAGCTTCTCTGCATTAGGGGAAATCTTAACTACCCTGGCTAGCTCATCTTCTGGCCACCCCACATATTCAACTATGGATGGTAGTAAATCATACTTCCAGCGCAATTGAAAAAACTCAGACTGATATGCCCTTGACCTCCTTTAAACTTGGTGTGATTCTCATCAAAACCCGGTCCAGTGCGTGCACTATGGACTTCTTTCGCACATCTCCTTAGGTGCTTGTAAAACTATTGGATGAGTGTGCACAACTTTCATTTGTGCCCGCAGAAAAATGGGCCCAAAACTTTGGGTGCCAACAGTGACCAAGCTATTTGAATATGATTATGAGATCATATACAAGAAGGGAAAAGTAAATGTGGTGGTTGATATGTTTTCATGGATATATGATGAAGAAGGGTCCCTCTTTTCCCTCTCATTCATTGTAGAAGAATGGCTTTAGGACGTTTTCCAGGAATGGTTGCAAGACCCCAAACTCTCTAGATTGATCCAAAAATCGAAACAAGATACACAAGCTTCTCCAAGGTACTCTTGACACAATGAAGAGCTTCATTATAAAGGTATTTTGTATTGAATCAAATAATCAAACCTTAAATCCAAGGTGCTCTTTGAGTTTCATGCTTCACCCATAGTTAGGCATTCACGATTTACCAAAACCTATGAACGGGTCAAACGTTCTTTTTTCTGGGAAGGTGAACCATCAAAGCTCTAGCAACACTCCAACCACTCTCGATTTCGCCTACTATTTGGATGGATATTTCTATAGATTTCATAGTTTTCTTACCTAAATCGAGAAATAATTCAGTCATCATGATGGTAGTTGAACGCATTTCCAAATATGCCCATTTTTGTTCTCTTCAACACCCATTCACCTCATCCATAATTACTCAATTTTTTATAGATAATATATTCAAACTCCATGGCATGCCTCATTCTATTGTTTCCGACCGAGATCCAACTTTCACTACAATTTTTTTCCAAGAATTGTTCAGGCTCTAGGGAACCCAATTTCACTTCAACATCGCCTACCATCCCTAGACTGGTGGACAAACTGAAGTTTTCAACAAGTGTGTGGAATTTACATATTTTCGATTTTTTGCGTATGAAAAAAAATATCGGTGGGCTCAATGGTTGCCCCTAGTTGAATGGTGGTAAAATTTTTTCTACCATATTTCCACTAGAGTAACTCCCTTTGAAGTAGTCTACATGAAAATTCCACCATCCTTTCTCTCACACAGGACAAGGGTCTCTAAGGTTCAAGAGGTTGAAAACAATCTTACAGTCCATGCGTCCATTCTCTGTACCTTCAAAGAAATTTGGCCCTGGATCAGAATCGCATGATGTAACAAGTAGATCAAGGTCATTCCGAGTGTCAATTTGTTGAAGGGGAACATGTGTTTCTTCATCCTCGAACTTATAATAAGACTTCACTCGAAGCTGAACATTGTCTAGAGTTCACCGCAAACTTTATGGTCCTTATACAATTCTCAAGTGAGTGGGGCTTGTGGCTTGGAAGTTAGCTCTTCCTAGTCAGTCTAAGCTCCATCTTGTTTTTCATGTCTCATGCTTAAAAAAAGTGATTGTAACTAAGTGCGAGACTCAAACCAATCTTCCCGATTTGGATGGAGAAGGTTCCATTTGGTTGTAGCTACAAGCAGTATTGGACTAGTGTGAGTGTATCCTTCGTCAGTGCACCATCAAGGATTTTTTAGTTCAGTGGAAGGATACACCACTAGAAGATGCCACCTGAGAGTCGACTACAATTATACACCAATTTCCTCATCTCAAGCCTTAAGGACAAGGTTGTTTCTCAAGGGGGAGGGCATGTTAGGTACCTAACCTCTCTAACCCCTCACGTAGGTAGAATACTATATTTTCCATGTAATAAAGGATGACATTAGTAAATAATGTCTATATAATATAATGTGAAAAAGTCTAATGTAAGAAGACTTAATAGAAGCTTATGCTTCTAGAGTAGTTATTTGCGAGACTTATTTTTTTCTTTGTTCTACATCAAAATAAATATGTCTTGGAAAATTTAATAATTTGTAGAAGTTTCAAATTCATTTAACTTTTCATTTATTGTCTTGGTTATAGTCCCTTTCTTCCTTAAATTTTGTGACTAATACATTGCACATTTTAAGACATTATTAGCTTTTGTGATTTGACTCTTTGCATCTAGTTCATTTTTCTTGAGTCCAATTTTGTTCACAAGTTGTCAAGCCATCAACATCACATTACACTCACAATTACAGAAGGTATAATTTTTTTTTGTTACTCTAGTAAACATTGTTTCCATTAAAAATGAAATCATTAAAAAAAGACATTACTATTTTTGAGGGGAAATTTTATTAACAATCTTTTGGTTACTTTTAGAGAATTTGCTTTGTTAAAACTACTCAAAAAAAAATTAAGAAAATTGAATATTGTAGGGAAATAAAACATACTACAAACTTCGAACTTCTCAGGTTATAAATAAAAGTACATTTGATCACTTCTACAAGGTATTCATTCACTTCTATAGTACACGAAATAGATTTTCTTTGAGAAATACCAAAATTAATAAAAACACATATTACAATTTATGTAATTTTTTATTAAAAAATAGATATAACAAAGTTTTTTTAGGGTTAAAAAATAAGTGCTAAGTAACTTTGTTATTGATTATATTTATCTTTAAAATAACAAAATAACTCAAATCATGAATTTAATAATTTCTATATTCACTATACATGAATTAAATTTTAATATGTAGAAATTCATGTATATTTGTCAAAAATACTATACATGAATTCAATTTTCATATTTAGAAATTCATAGTATATTTGTCAAAAATATTAAACAATATGTTCACTTTAATTATGTTAGTTATAAAAACAATGCTCTATAAATTCAAGCATCTTTAACATTCTAATATTTGATTTGATTTCTCCATATTTGTGTTATTAACATGACACATGCATACTCAAAATTAATATGTATATCAAATCTAAATTTACATTTATTTATACAAATGCCTATATTCAATAGACCCGATGTACCATCTAAGTTTAGTGCATTGTTACATGGTTATGGGTATAACAAGAGTGCAATGTTATATAAATACGGGCACATGAACACTATCTAAAACTGCTCATTTGTACCCATAATCTAAATTATATTTCATTTCTATTAATACGAACATAATGTGAAGATCCAATATAATGTTCTAAGCTTTCCAAATTTGTTGATTTGCCGTGTATCTTTTAAGATCGAACTAATAAGCCCTAATTTGTTTATTAAATATTTCTACATTTCTTTGTGTCCCTACATAATATATCTTTGTCTTCATTTCTTTGTGCCCCTACATAATATATCTTTGTCTTAAGGTCGAACTAATAAGCCCCGTGTAATGTTATTAAATATTTATGCTTCATTTCTTTGTGCCCCTACATAAAATATCTTAGTCTTTTATCACTACTATGGTTTTATCACATACGTGTGTCCTCTTGAAAATTGCATATATGTCTATTCTATTGACTTTATGTGAAAAACGTGCACTAAAAAGCTACCAGTTTGGGCGTTTTACAATAGTGAAAAGATTTTATGAATGCAGAGACCTAAGAGATTTTCATTTTGTGCCATTTTTTTATATCATTGATGTTGTTTTAGCCAACAAAATGGGAAATTTTAATTCAAGAATAAATGATTCCTAGATATAGTGAATTTGCCTTCACCATAAGTTAGAAATCGGATATCACAGTCGCGGATCTATTAAACTCTTAGGGTAAAATTTGTTGAGAAATATATATATATATATATATATATATATATATATAAAAGTTGCAGGTTTTAATAATTTATTATTTTTAATTTTTTTAACCAGGTTATAGCAGCTGAACAACATGCACAAGTGCTTCAAAAAAATTTCAAAGACAATTAGATAAATAATTAACATGATCGATGACTTCTTCTTTCCCTAAAAAACAAAAAACATGTTATTGTATAATATTTTTTATTATTTATAATCATATTTGACATGTTAGTGTGAACAGAATGTTAATTCCCATATTAAATCATTTATTTTAAATAAATAGATAGAATCCTTAATCTTAACTAAGTGTTGATACTAATAATTGTTTTGGAAATTTAATGTGGATGAATACAATGTGTTAGTGAATTTTATAAATTACATAATTACATAATAGAGTGATATATTCAATTATGATAATTAAGAAAACATTGCAATTTAAACAAAACTTAAATAGAAATAAGATTTTGTGCCAACTTACATAAGTTATTTATTCTAATAGAAATAAGATTTTGTGCCAACCTACATAAGTTATTTACTCTTACATCCACCCCATGCAAATTTTTATATTTTAACTTTGAATTTAACATTATAGCATTGTAATTCAAGGCATAGTTGTTAAACATTGCTACAAAAATGCATTAATTCATAATTTTATAATCCATAGAACCTTCTAATAATTGATAATAGATTTTAATGAAGCATAGAGGATTCTTAAAAAACCATATAAAGAGGTTAGTGAATATAAATTCTTTTCTAAATAATCAAAATGGAATGTTGAAATGATCTCTGCTGTTATCTGCAAACGGATTCCATAGTTAACAAATAATCGGAGGAAGTGTTGTATTAAGGTCCAGTTAAATTAAATTGCTGTACAAAAGGAGTCCAGGGTTAACAGATAACCAGAAGAAGCAAAATAAATATTTTATTAAGTCTCTTGTTCACATATTGATGAGGAAAATTAGTTTTCAAAGATTAAACACCTTTCCTCATACATATGAATTCTACAGAGTATTGGATTTGTACTGAACTGCTTGTATGACGGTCCTTAATCCCCACTACTAAAGCACAGTTTAACAAATAATTTGTTTATAAGAACAGTGTTCTGGTGAAAAGGACAATATAGAACATCCCCCGCTTTTACTCAATGTATCCAGGGCGGATTTTTTTTTATTCAGGATTCAAAGCTTAATAATTTCTGAGTTAAAAAACAATTATTGGAAAATGTGCCAATAGAGGATTTTTATTCCGGTTTTCTATTTCTTTTCTATAGAACCGCTCCCGGCATCCATTTCTCTACAATAAGACGTTTTGTGACTAATACATTACACATTTTAAGACACTATTAGCTTTTGTAATTTGACGCTTTGCATCCGGTTCATTTTTCTTGAGTCCAATTTTGTTCGTAAGTTGTCAATATTGCAACCTATTAAACATTGGATAATGTTGCCATCAACATCACAGTACACTCACAATTCCAGAAAATATAAGTCAAAGTACATTCTACCATTCCATGACTTTTTACTTCAGTAAACAATGTTTCCATTAGCAATGAAAGGAAATTAAATATTGTTGAAAAAAAAACATAATACAAACTTTCAAATTCACAGGTTATAAATCAAAGTACATTTGGTTAATTATACAAGGTGTTCCTCCACTTTTGCACACCTCGTTTTGTTTTTGAGTAATATAAAAATTAATCAAAACAAATATTACAATTTATTTTTAATTTTTATTAAAAAATAGATATAAAAAATAAGTTTTTTTTTTAAAATAAATGCTATCTAAATTTGTTATCGATTATATTTATCTTTAAAAAAACAAAAAAAACTCAAATCATAAATTTAATAATTTTTATGTTATTATTGTCTTGCTATCAAACACCATACATGAATTGAATTTCCATATTTATAAATTTATAGTATATTTGTTAAAAATCTTAAACAATATCTTCACTTCAATTATGTTAGTTACAAGAACAAAGCTATCTAAATACAATCATCTTTGACATTTTAATATTTGATTTGATTTTCCCATATTTATTAACAAGACATATGCATAATCAAACTTCATATGCATATCAAATCTAAATTTACATTTAATTATATAAATATTTATATTCAATAGACCTATGTACCATCTAAGTTCAATGCATTGTTACATGAATACGAGTATAACAAAAGTGCAATGTTAGATAAATACAAGAACATAAAGAGCCTTATTTGTACCCATAATTTAAATCGGATTTATAATATATGGTAAGGCAAATTTATATAATTTAAACTATATAATCATAGTGTGAAGATCCAATCTAATGTTGAGCTTTCCAAATTTGTCGATTTTCTAGTGTATCTGATGATGATGATGATGATGATTAACGTTCACTAAGACCTAATTGGTCTATCGGACCTTAAGAGGGTAAGTGATTACTTGTGATTCTTTAGAATTTTGTTTTTGTGCTCGAAAAACATTAAGAGAAGCTTTCCAAGATCGCCATACTTTTGTCGAGTTAAGAGGTTAAGAAGGTTGATAGTGTGAACAATATTTTGAAAATGAGATCTATGTAATGTTATTAAATATTTTCTTTATTACATAATATATCTTCATCTTTTGTCACACAATGTGTGTCCTAATTAAAATTGCATATATATATGTCCTATTGAAAATTGCATATATGTTTATGTAACTTTATAGGAAAAACTTGCACTAGGAAACTACCCGTTTAAACATAATACAATATCACATATGTGTGTCCTACCCGTTTGAGCATAATACAATATCACATATGTGTGTCCAAATGAAAATTGCATATATATCTATCTATTAACTTTATGGAAAGAACTTGCACTAGAAAGCTACCCTTTCAACTTGCAATACAATAATTAAAATATTTTATGAATGCACATACCTAAGAGATTTTTCTTTTTTTACCATTTTTTCTATATCATTGATGTTGTTTCAGTCCACAAAATTGGAAATTTTGAATTCTCGAGTAAATGGTTATGAGATATCCTCCGACCATTTAGTGAATTTGCCTTACCATATATTATAAATCGGATATCACACTCGCGGATCCATTAAACTCTTAGTATAAAATTTGTTGAGAAAAATGAATATATATATATATATATATATATATATATATATATATATATATATTATTATTATTATTATTATTATTATGTTCTATATTAATGTTTATTATTATAAATTTATTTTCAAAATTATGTTTTATTTGAATTTTGATATAGGATTTTGTCAAAATTTTATTTAATTAATTTTATATTGTATTTTGTTTGTTGAAGTTTTATTTAGATAAAAGTTATATTCCACTAACATGTATTTCAATAATTTATCATCTTATTTTTTTTTACTAGTTTTAATAATTTATTTATTTTTAACTAGGTTATAGCAACTGCACAACATGCACACATACTTAAAAACATTTTTCTAGACAATGGGATGTATCATAAACATGATTCGTGCTTTCTTCTTTTCCAAAAAAAAATGTTTTTTATAGCATTTTTTTCTTATTTATAATCATATTTCACATGTTAGTGTGAAGAGAATGTTATCTCACATATTAGATAACTTATTTTAAATAAAGAGATAGAATCTTTAATCTTAATTAAGCACTGCCATTTACTCAGATTGATATTCATAATTGTTTTGGAAATCAATGTCTAGTAGGCAATGTGCTAGTGAATTTTGTAATAAATTATATGATAAAGTGATATATTTAATTAAGCATTATCATTTACTTAGATTGATATTCATAATTGTTTTGAAAATTCAATGTCTAGTAAATAATATGCTAGTAAATTTTGTAATAAATTACATGATGGAGTGATATATTTAGATTATGATAATTGAGAAAAATTAAATAAAACTTCAATATAAATAAAATCTTGTGACCACCTACATAAGTTATTTACTCTTACATCCAACTATGAGATATTATCGTATCAGCTCCACACCATGCAAAGTTTTATATTTTAACTTTGAATTTAACATAGCATTGTACTTCAAGACATAGTTGTTAAAAATTGCTACGACAATGCATTAAGTCATGATCTCGTAAGCCATAGAACCTTCCAATAATCCATAATAGATTTTAATGAAGCATAGGAGATTCTTAAGAAACCAAATGAAGAGCTTAATGAATATAAATTGTTTTTTAAATAATTAAGATAGAATGTTGTGATTGGTTTACAAATAGCAATTAATGATCTGAAAAAATAGAGATATAAAAACCTCCATCTAAATCAATGTAACTACAAGGTGTGTTATCACTACAAAAAAATATCCACCTTGACAAAAAAAAATTCTAACAATCATCACCTTTCCTGCAAGTCAAGATAAGACAAATGTTGGGATTTGGTGACAACGAATTCCTCCAATGATGGATTTGGATCCTATTATTCTGCGTTGGTTGCAACTAAAATAGACCAAGTTAGAATATGGATAGGAGTGCATTTAATAATCAGTTTCTTGTGTAAATTTATATAAATTCATGTAAGCCCGTAGAGGCAGATACGACAGAGTGAGAGGAGTGAGAGAACTTGCAAGTCTGTTGTAATCTCCATGATATGAATAATAAGACAATTGATGCCTATGCTTGGTGGACGTAGGCCAATGTTTGGGTGAAACACATGAAATCCTTTTGTTTCTTATATGTGTGATTGTTAATTATCGTGTGTGAATTGTGTTTTCCATATTTGCAATTCTAATAAGTGGTATCAGATCTCGTTAGAGGAGAGGTGTCGAGGGCGTCAAATTCTCAGAAGAGCCACGGGAGTGAAACTTGTGTATAGTGCATCGATTACCACATCTTCGTAGGGGCCTCCTCTTGGAAGGTGTGACGTTTTATAGACTTCCCTTTCGTTCCTCGAAAATTCTTGAGCATGTCGCACCCTCACTGTATCGGGAGGGGCGATGACCACCTAAGATATCCATACCCTGGCTGTATCGAGAGAGGTGGCAACTCCTTGAAGCATGTTGTAGGGAAGGTGCATCAGAAGGTGCGACGACTTCTTAAAAAATTTGTATGTTTTTCAAAGAAATTTTCGTATGGTTTTGTGAAAAAATTAAGGTATGAAGTCACGTGGTTTTTTAAAATTGAATTTCATTTTAAAAATGTGAACAAGTCAAGAAGTCAAGTCACGTGGAGGCTTCTTTAAAAGGTATAAAAGGAATTGTTATATTTGGAATATAGTATGTAAAAGGTATAAAGTGAATTAAAAAGGTGAATTTTATTTTTAAATAAAAGGTGAGGTTGGTAAAAGGATTTTTTAATTAAACCTTTTATTAAACATGTTGGGCTAATACTATTATTCCTCCACATTTAAAAGGGTTTTATAAATAGTGGGCATTAGGAGATTTTGTGCTAATGGCTAAGATGCAAAGTTTGAAGTTTGAAGTTGAAAAGTTTAGTGGTAAAAGAAACTTTGAGCTCTAGAAGATCAATATGCGAGATTTACTGGTGCAACAAGGGTTGCAAAAAGCATTGGTACACAAGTCAAAGAAACCAATGGCCATGAAAAGTGAGGAATGGGAAGATCTGGATGAAAAATCTCTTAGTACCATTCGTTTATGTCTAGCGGACGATGTTCTATTTAATATCATAGGAGAGGATACAACATTAGGCTTATGGAGCAAGTTGGAAAGTTTATATATGACGAAATCCTTGAAGAGAAGGATCTACTTGAAGATACAACTGTACAATTTGCAGATGAAAGAAGGTACAAAAGTTATTGACCATTTAAACACCTTCAATACCCTTATAGTTCAATTCACAAGTATGGAAGTTAAATTCGAAGATGAAGATAAGGCTATTACACTATTGTGTTTGTTTCCCGAGTCTTGGGATAATCTAGTCACCCTTTTTAGCGTTAGCTCAATAGATGTTTTAGGTTATGAATCTGTTGTGGGAGCTTTGTTGGCTGAGGAGATGAGGAGAAAATCCAGTCAAGAAACCTCAACTTTAGAGGCAATGCTGGTCAAAGGACGAACTAAAGAGAAGAATGAGAGATGTTTTTCTCAATCTAAGTCAGGACACAGAAAGGGTAAAGAAAAATGTTGGTACTTTGGAAAAACAGGACATCTCAAGAAAGATTGTTGGAAAAGAAAGGAATCTAAGGAAAACTCTAGGAAGGAAGCAAATTTGGCTATAACAAATTCAGGTATGACTGATCAAGTTTTATCCGTTTCTAGTAATTTACAATATCAAGAAGAATGGCAGTTAGATTCAGGTGCCTCCCACCACATGTGCTCACATAGAAATTGGTTCATTTCTTACCAATCTGTTGACGAGGGTGTAGTGTTTATGGGAAATGGTATTCCCTGTAAAACTGTTGGGGTTGGTAGTATTAGAATCAGGATGTTCGATGGTATTATTATGGAATTAACGGATGTTAGATATGTACCTGAGCTTAAATCAAATTTGATTTCATTGGGAGTGATGGATTCTTGTGGATATAAGTATACATGTCAAGGTGGAGCACTCACATTGTTGAAAGGTAGTTTAGTAGTGATGAAGGAAACAAAGGTTGATAACCTTTATAAGCGGGAAGGGAATACTGAAGTAGCATCTGAAGTGACAGATGTATCTTCTTGTTTATGGAAAAAACATCAAGGTCATAAGAGCAAGAAAGAATTGCAGGTATTGGTAAGCGATAAATCATTTCCAGTCTTAAATATTTGTTTTTGAATTCCTGCTTGTTTTATATCTCTGCAAGTGAATCAGAATTTTTCAAAGGGTAGGAATGAATATACATTTTATAATACATTCCGAGTCTTGATGTTGTTTGTTCATGATATGCTCGATGCAAGCCGAAGCATGGATAAAATCAGTAATAAAATGACTCAAGTGGACACGACAATTCAAATGAGGGATCAAGGAACAACAAAACAAATTATGGGAATAGAAGTACACACAGATGGTAATGGTAAGTTGTGGTGGGAGTTCAATATGAACATTGTAAAACCAGTCTTTATCCCTCTTTCTTTCCATTATAAGTTTTCTTCAAGCATAGGTCCTGTCTATAAAGAAGAAAATGTTATATTTCGTGTAAGTTCAATAGGAGGTCTATTGTATGTGATGAAATGGTTAAGACCAGATGTTTCACATGCTAATGATGTTTTCAGATATGTGACAAATTCAGGTGTTTCAGTGAAATGGGTGCTTCAGAGTTTTAGACGCACAAATGTCACCTATAATGGTTACACTGAGATGGTCTGTGATAATTGTAATGTATATTTTACAGGTGTTTTGGATAGGAGGAGATCCATCACTAAATATGTTTCATAACATAGTTGTGGAATTCATGTTGGAGGTGGAGTGCCCCCACTAGTACATATGACCAAATTTGTGATGGTTGTTCGTTGATATGCCACACTTATCCGTCGCAATTTCCACGAAAGCCGAGATTTTTTTTGTCGTAATAATTTTGTCGCTATATCCATGATCCAGGTGTCCATGGAAACATCGACGAAATTAGCTATCCATGTGTCACCACCTTCAATATTGGTTAAACTTATGCATCGTCGCAATTACGACGAAATTTCGTCGCAATACCAATGAAGAAATGTGGCAATTAGGAAGAAAATTCGTCGCAATTGGGACAAAAAGTTATGCCAAGCCAATAACTTGCGACGCGGCTGCTAAATGTGCGATGAAAGCCTGTTGCAACTTGCGACGAAACTACGTGGTAATATCGACGAGTGCTATATTTCAAAACCATATTTACGATGGACTTGTTGTATATGCGATGAAACTTCATGGAAAAGTGCAACGAAGTTTTGTTGCTATAGTGACGGTTATGGTAAAAAAGTAAAAAAATCCTAACGAAATTCCATCGATATTGCGATGATGACTGTAGGTTTTAAAAAAAAAAAAATTACATGAAATATGGTATTACCATATTACATTGTAATATGGTATACCATATTGTATGCCATAGTACAATGTAATATGGTAATGCCATATTACATTGTAATATGGCATTACTTTTACATTGTAATATTGTAATATATTGTAATATATATATCCCCTAGAAATAATCAAGGTGTTAACCAACCAAATATTGTAAGCATGTGTTATCAT
>ML782825.1:246217-263274 GCA_009831015.1 Picea engelmannii
ACGTTCATATCTTTAACCTGGTACCTACCTGATTGGTTCAACCTAATGCATGATTAATTATACTTATCTAGATGTCGTGATATATAAAAGAAATAATTACCATGCACAAAACAAAGAAATGAAATATTTTGTCATGCTTTAAAAAAAATAAAAGATAATTAAATACCTAGAGCAATCATTGCCAACATTGTGTGCTCTCTCTTGATCGACATCCAAGGAGGAAGGTTATTGTTTATAACAAAAACAGGCTACACTGAGTACGTAGAACGAAGCTCTCCAAATGGATTGACACCATCAACTGCCAATGAAAGTCTAACATTACAAGGTTCTTCTTTAAAAATTGGCCACTTTTCTTTGATGTAGTTCAATGCAGAACCATCTGCAGGAATTCGAACAATATCGTCTTGACTTCTATTCTTTGCATGGAAATCCATAAACTGTGCTATACTTTGGCACCTGAACAACCATTGGAAATGTAGAATTATCAGAATATAACGAAGAACTTTGCGAGACACCTTATTTGATGCTTTATCGGTTCGATATCTACTTTTTTGACATTGTGGGCATTCATTTTATAATGCATATTGTCCATAATATATGATATGATCATTAGGACATGCATCAATAGCCTGATAGTCCATTCCAATTTCTTTCATAATCACGGATATTTCTTGATATGTGTGTGGAAAAATATTTGACGTCGGTAATAGAACATTACCTAACAATCTACAAAATTCTAAACAATAAGTCAATGTAAACAATATTGATCATCAATATATCATCCAATATACTAATTTACAAATTAGAAAACAATAACAATATAGGAAAAAATTGAACATTTTAAGTATTTGTGAACATGCAAGCATAAATAATTAACAAATTAAATACCTTAGTATCTGTGTGAGACATGTGTTTGATAAACCATTCAAAACCTTCAGGTTCACCAACAACAATATAGTAGATAAACTATTTGTTGTTGAGCCTTCATAAAGAGGTTGACGTGACTTCTCGAGTAGAGAATCAACATCATGACTATCATCCTGGTTGTCCTCATCCATTGGAGCAAATGTGTCTTGGATCAATCTATGTATCTCATATTCCTGATTTGAATCACTAATGTTATCTCCGTCCATATAATCATTAATAACTTGATTATCAGCTTCAATATTTTGATCTTGAAGTTCATCACCATGTAAAATAGTATTTCTGCTAGTACTTGGCAAATAACTCTCTGGAGGTCGACACTTTGGGGGCATCGTCTATATATTTAAAAACAACATAGAAAAGTTAGTGTGTATAGAAAATATAAAAATCCGGATAAGAAATATTACTAAAATTCATGACATACTGATTATTACAAAGAATACATTAAATATTGAATCCTCTTACCAAGGGACGATATTCATAACCCCCTTCAGCATGCCCCTTCTCCCTACAATGTTTTTGGGTTGTTGTTATTAAAAGTATTCTATTTTGAAAGCCTCTACAATCATAGCAAGGGAAATAACATTTTCGATCGCCCCTCGCCTCTAATGCCACTCTTAACCGAGCAAGCTTCCTGTCATTTTCATTAATTGTGAAAAATCCTTGTCCTGACAAGTAATTGTCTTACCTACACCATACCAAACATTAAGTTGTCATTTTTTTATATTTTGGCTACTCCTTTCAATTATGATATGTTTATTTACAGTGACCTAAATATTTATAATAAGGTCAACATCTTTATAATAAGGTGATCATATGTGTAGAGGATCAACGACATATACACCTAACATAAGTTTAGGGTTAGTGTTTATTTATCTTATTAGTCCCTGCTAAAGAAGGGAATATAACAATCAATTACTATCATTTCACTGATTAGGGTTGAGTTTCAAGAGCAATTCCATGTCTTTATCAATGAAAAGAGAGAGAGATTATAGCTACAATTGAAGGGAAAAGGATATGTGGATTCCATAAACCTAGAATATTATGGAATCCACATACCATTTTCCATAGAATATACCAACTAGATCCAAAAACCAAAGACATGGAATATGGTACACACATATTATATTATCAAGGAAAAAACAAGCTAAATGCAATTTGGACATTTGAAAAAAAAAATACAAGTTAAATGAGTACATCAATAAAAAATAACATACTAACCTTGCAAGTTCAAAATCTGAGCTATGTAGATCGAGAATCGGATTTGTTCAACTGGTGGGTGACGGAAAAAATAAACATCTCAAACAATAGCCAAGAACAATGTCGCAACTATAGCAATTATGTCGCAAAGTCTCTTAAAGTTGCGTATCTATAGATAAAATAGTCAACTAGCCATTAACACTAACCAATGAGATAGGTAAACTTTTCATCGCTATTTCCACGAAAGATCGTCGCTATAATGACGAAAATCCAAACTAGGTTAAATTAATATTTTTGTCGATATTGCGACAAACTTTTGTGGCAATATCCACGAAAATCCCGCCCTCTTTAAAAAAATGATAAAACTAGTGGAAGCGTGGAAACTTTTTGTGGAATAATCTGCCCATATGTAGTAGTGCCCTCAGGAAATCCAAACTCGTGCAAGTCACACATGCGAGATCATGAAACCAGTTTTATTAGAGAAGCTGCAGTGGTGCTTGGCTTCTCTTGGCTTGTAGAAAAGGTGATGAACAAAAGGAAGGAGAAAGGTATCAGGTTAATTGTTGTCAAGGTGGAGGTTGTTGGGATTTGGTGACAACGAATTCCACCAAGGATGGATTTGGATCCTATTATTCTGCGTTGGTTGCAACTAAAATAGACCAAGTTAGAATATGGAAAGGAGTGTATTTAATAATCAGTTTCTTTTCTAAATTTATATAAATTCATGTAAGCCCGTAGATGCAGATATGATAGAGTGAGAGGAATGAGAGAACTTGCAAGTCTATTGTAATCTCCATGATCTAAATAATAAGACAACCGATGCCTATCCTTGGTGGACGTAGCCCAACGTTTGGGTGAACCACATGAAATATTTGTGTTTCTTATATGTGTGATTGTTAATTATCATATGTGAATTTTGTTTTCTGCATTTTCAATTCTAACAACAAACACCATCACAGCTTCTTTAACAATATTGGTTGCTTGAACATGTCTGCACAGTTTGCTCTAGTATGGACCACTCCACATCCTTTGGATCAACATAACCATAGGATAAATCACTACAACCAATTAAATTAGGTGATACTCATGTTTCTAATATACCAAAGCACCCATTTCCATGCTCTTTACATGGTTTTTCCATGTGTCCATTGACAACACCAACTGCATGTGAAATATTTGAACATTTCATCACAAAAGTCAACCTTCCTACGTTACTCATGATTTACAAGTGACATATAATCATTTTCTTCTTTACTACTAGGAAAGCTAAAAGTGATATTACAATGGAAAAATAAAAGTGATATTTACCGGTTTCACAATGTTCATATTGAACCTCATAAGTATAATCCCCAAAATTCTATTGTGATAACCACATATTACAATTTTTCCCATCTCTATGTACTTCTATGCCCAAGATTTTGTTTTGTTTCTCTGAGATCCTTTATCAAAAGTCCTATCCAAATAAGCCTTTAACATGTTGATCTCAACCATGTTTTAATTGAAACAAACATATCATCAACATAACACTAAGATAATGAATATGAAATTGAAAATTTTGAAGTAAACAAAATGATCATATTCACTTCTTAAGAAACTTTTGTTCACCATGAAGGAATCATGCATCTTGTACCATTGTCTGGCTTCCTTATTCTATACAATTATTTCCTAAGTTTGCAAACACGTCTCCCTTTGTTATCATGAACAACTTATGATTGTTCCATATACATATTTCTACTAGTGATGATTTTGTGGGAAGAAGGATCCCACTATATACATCCCTTATCTCCGTCACTATAACCAACACATATATATACTTCCTTGACTGAATCTATCCAAGACAATAGTTTCCACCTCTCACCTCTAGGTTAATTTTAGTGGAGTATGAAATCCATGGGCCATAAAACCATGGGCTACCAAAACCATGTGCTCAAAACCACTATTGCTGACCTGATATTCCCCCCTGGGTTTTCCCATGACCAAATCCAACCAAACATCCCTCAAAGTTAGGGTACTAAATGCTCCCTCTTATCACCTAGGTCTATGTTTATACTTTACCAATGAAAATTCAAACCCAAGGTACGCATGCCTAACCATGTCTTATAGACAGTTTACATGTAATAAAATTTTTTTATCAACTCTACTTCAAACTTTGCATTCAAACCTTTTCCTTGCCATCTTAGTGGGAAACCAAGTCCTCTTCCTAACATCTAAGCTCCCAGCTATGCAAAACATCGTCCTCACATTCTGCGAGCTTGACCTCAAAATCATAACCATCTCCATTTCTATCCTAGTTCCATCGAGTGCCTCTGGAGACATCAACGTGCCATTAGGGGTTACCATATATAGAATCTAAGGAATCTAGAGAGCCTGAAAGAAAGGCTAGGTTCATTGACCAGGAAACTGCATTATAGAATTCCCAACCCATACATATGACAAAGAGACTGAGCACCTCCCTTTTTCTAGAAATTTGCCTCCCTCATAAACACTTCATTGTTCTGCACATTAAACACTTCCTTTAGTACCTGTAACTTCTCATTCATCACAACTTCTAGAAAAACATCCTTAACCTGGACATCATTACATTTTTTTTACATGTGACCATGATGATTTCGATATATACATTATTGATACGAAACATTAGGACGTCAAATCCTTCATTATAATACTAGAGTTCAACAGCTAGATGGCCTGTAGGAATAATAAATAAATCTCCTGCACTTAGTTCACCAGCCACTCTTCTATATGCCTTCACTTCACTTTCACTTTTTATTAGCTTCTTCTACCACTGGGATTACAATCTCCAATCTTCCCCACCCTTTTCATACCACTGACACTAAATTGGAATGGCTTCTCTAGTGAAGACCTATCATCGCTTTGCTTTCGTGTCTTGTATATCCAATCGACATGTCTTTTCTTCCCAATGGAGGATATAACTTTGAATCGTCTTTAATGTAATATCCATAATCATACTCATTAAATAAGTTAAGCATCTTAGTATGCATATTGAAAGCCTTCTATGGCTCCTCAGAGATGTCTAGATGCTTCTTCAATGCCCATGGCCATGAAGGGAATTGATCATTCCTTTGTTGTATACTCACATAAATTATATAACCTCTCGATCAAGCCAAATCTCTAGAGAAACCATGGCAGCCTTCTCATCAAACTTGCTTTGATCAGCGACCTCATATCTTGGCTATGATCTGCTTCCAAGCACTATGTGATGCAGAAATCCACGACCACCGCCTCATGATCCTACTCACAGGATCGATCAATCAGTTTGTGAGTCGAAGCGGCTCTTTGATCCCACTGGAATCTCAACTTCCCGATCCACAGGTCATTATTTCCCTGTCATGGCCTCTGCATGCGCCTATGACTTCTCCTCGATTTATAAATTCGAGTTTCGAGACTTTATGTTTCCTGATGCCAAGAGTTCCCTGTCCTCTTGAATCCTCGATCTCTTATGAGCCAATTCACTGATTTGACCCTTTACGCATTAGCCCTCCTGGCTATACTCCCAGCCCCTATGACCGTTATCCCATAAGACCATAGCCTTACCTCTTTTCGGGGTTTCACAACCCAAGCATCCAACCTCTCATCCTCTGGACCACTGAAATACCAATGGGTGAAGTGCCAATATGCCAATTACCCGACACATGGGCAAGTTGACTTCTCCACGCCCTGTCACCTCGTTGGGATTTCGCGACTTCTGATGCTTCGGAAGTCTTGCCCTCAGAATTCACGAACGCTGAACTCCCGATGCACTGTTTTTTCTTTCTATCGGGACTTTCCCCAATAGTCTGGATCTTCGCCACATGTCCCCAATAGATGGACAACCCTGATCCAATCTCACGATTTCGGGACTTTTTCTACCAAATTCCCGACTTCTCGACCTCGAGAACTCCGATATCCTGAATGTCGATATCCCGATGTGACGTCATCTAGGCCCCACGACACAGAGCTCTCACCTTTTCGCCACTCATGAAGTCGAAATAATTCCTCTTCCAACCTCCGTTGCTCGAGTCCCCGATGTGGGTAATTTCACGACACGCACCCGCTCCCAAATGAACGGCTCAGATCAGATATCACTGATTCGGGGTTTCTGGTGTCGAGTGACTCTCCTCCTATCCTTGATATCCCTGATATTCCGAGTGCCGATGTCTTTCGGGATTCTGACCCTCTTGTTTACGAAGTTAAACCCTGTGCAGCTTCCAACCAATCTGACGGCTGTTGGGTATTACCCTTTAGGTATGACGGTTCAGATCCATCATTCTTGTGTGCTCCTCCTGAGCTTCCTTTTTGGACGTGAAAACCTTCCAACGGTCCATATTTCTCTGGCCGATCTAACGGCTGCTGTGCTCCCTCTCTGAGTTGCTACGCTTTCTTCCAGGACTTGGAAGAATTTCAATCTTCCAAAGGCTTCAACATTTGTCTTCCTTCCTCTGCGAGCTCCCCATCTTTGAGCTTCGTCATGCATATAAAAAAAATGTTGACCCTCTTGAGCTTATCCTTCCTTCGAATGATCAAAGGGTTCTTCAACTCCCACCCTCTGTGGAGTATTCATGTACTCACAAAGGTGCTATCTGTACTGAGATTTCCTATGGCTTCGACCTCCAAGGAAACCTGGTTCTTTTTCCCTTTCTCCCTCAGATGGAGAATTCAGATGCCCACCTGGCTATCTTTCACTCAAGAAACCTCTTGTTGAGCCTATCCGGGTGTGTTCAGTAACCCTATGAAGGTCCCTCAGTGGATTCTTCCTTCAGAATATAGAACTCAAAGAGTTCTCTTCCCTCTGTGCCTACCTGTCCAAATGTATTAATGCCCACCTGGCAGAGTGTCTTCTCACGGAACGTCTTGCAGTCCTGTCTTATGTGCACCTATGCACCTGCTCAATGCCCATCTACTAGAGCTCTTAGAATCCTCAGTGGTTCTGGTTCTTCTTGAACTCGTAGAAGAATTCTTCTCAATGCACCACTGTGCACACGCTCAATGCCCACTTGGCAGAGCTCTACAGAACTCCTCGGAGTTTCTATCTGCAACTGTGTCTCTCTACACAGCCTTGCCTCCAAGGTATTCAAAAACCTTGAGGTCTTCACTGATTTGTTGATCCAAGTTATTGTGTCGCAACACGTCTTTGTCTGAACCTGCAGAATTCATAAGTGCAACCTCTGTGCATGACTATCAGAACCCGCAATGTTCTGTCACACCCTCCTGGTATGAAGCCTCAAAGACCTTCACCTGAAATCATACACACTCCTGCAAATGAATACCTATAGTATACATCTATAGCATAATAGAACACTCACATACATCCACATAACACAGAAATACATGCAGGAAAAACTGCTTATGTTTATATTAAATGGAAAATGGTTGTTTTTACAAGGTGTTCCTGAGCACAGCCTGTAAGAAGGTCTCGTCTCTTTCTCTTCTGCTCTCTACATGCAGATTCTAACTATTCCAGCCTTACTTCTACCTACTCAAAGAGATACTAAAAATCTCTTTTACCTGAGGGGGCTCTTCGAGCTCTTCCCTCCAATCTACCTACCCTATTCAATTACATTGAATGGGATGTCTAGTCCACCATCTGGATCTAGATCTCATCCTTACAAACATTAAAGGCCTATCTACCTAATGCATGTATAAAGGCATGGCTCTATGGCTCAACAGCCTAGACATTTAATTACATTCAATTCTAAATCAAAATGAGGGTTGCACCGCTCTTCAGCCTTGAATGCATGCGCTTGATGTGGCTGGATTCTGGCTGGTTGACATGGAGAGATGCTCCTACATCATACTCCTCACCTGAAAAATTCATGAGCTCCTGCTCATGAGCTTCCCCCGTGAGTTGAAATCCTCCTAGATCCCAAAAATATCTCCGGAGTTGTTCATTCGCTCCATCTTCCTGATGTTACTGCTGCTTCTACACTGCTGCTGCTACTTCCTTCTTTCTGTTCATCCTCTCCTTGTTGATAGTTTTTTCTGACCTGATCATCAGCTCATTGATCTCCTTGATCACTTCGTCCAGCTGTTCCAGTGGCTGGTCCTGTTCATGCAGTCTCCTCAACTACAAAAACTTTTGGCACATGAGCAGATCATCGTGATCTCCCATGCCTTCTCCTTCAACTTCCAACTTCACCTATTGGATGTGCATGCCCTGCACCTTTACCCTTCTCTCCAGGGCTTCAATTTCCTCATACAGATAAGCCAAACTAATGTTGTCTGCTTCTTCTTCTTCTGCTACAAACTCCCGTATTGCAGTCTTTTCAGTCTCCCGGCTAAAAATATTGAGGCATTCCTCAGAATTCTCATCATTCTCTTCATCTTCTTCTGCTGTCATCTTCAGTGCTACAGCTTCCTCAGCTTCTTGGCTGAATATGTTGAGCCATTCCACGTTGTTGTCTCTGTTTTCCTTCCTGGCAAACCTGCTGCTATCACTTTGCATCTCGAGTGTTTCCAACTTCATCCTTCAGTCCTGCTGACTGTCTATGGACTGTTGGCTACCTGCAAACAAATCCTTATAGAGTTTCAGTCCTCTATCTTCTTCCTTTACCTTCTCCCTCTGCTTGAAATATACAAATAGAGTTTGGCTCTGATACCACTTGATGTAGAAATCCATGACCACCACCTCATGCTCCTGCTCACAGGATCAATCAATCAGTTCGTGAGCCGAAGCGGCTCTTTGATCCCACTGGAATCTCAACTTCCCGATCCACAGGTCCTTATTTCCTTGTCACGGCCTCTACACGCGTCTATGACTTCTCCCCGATTTATAAATTTGGGTTTTGAGACATTATGTTTCTCGATGCCAATAGTTAATTGTCCTCTTGAATCCTCGATCTCCGATGAGCCAACTCGCTGATTTGACCCCTTACGCGTTAGCCCTCCTGGCTATACTCCAGGCCCATATGACCGTTATCCCATAATACCGTAGCCTTGCCTCCTTTCGGGGTTTCGTGACCCACGCGTCCAACCTCTCGTCCTCTAGACCCCCAAAATACCGATGGGCGAAGTGCCAATATGCCAATTACCCGACACACGTGCGAGTTGACTTCTCCACACTCTGTCATCTCGTCGGGATTTCATGACTTTTGATGCTCCAGAATTCTTACCCTTAGGATTTGCGAACGTCGAACTCCCGATGCACTGTTTTTTCTTTCTATCGGGATTTTCCCCGATAGTCTGGATCTTCACCACGTTTCCCCAACAGATGGACGACCCTGATCCAATATCGCGATTTTGAGACTTTTGCTACCAAATTCCCGACTTCTCGACCTTGAGAACTCCGATATCCTGAATGTCGATATCCCGATGTGACATCAGCTAGGCCCCACAACACGGAGATCTCACCTTTTCACAACTCGTGAAGTCAAAATACTTCCTCTTCCAACCTCCATTGCTCGAGTCCCCGATGTGGGTAATCTCGCGACACGGGCTTGCTCCCAAATGAACGGCTCAGATCAGAACTCATTGATTCAGGGTTTCTGGTATCGAGTGACTCTCCTCCTGTCCTCGATATCCCCGATATTCCGAGTGCCGATGTATTTTGGGATTCTCACCCTCTTGTTTATGAAGTTAAACCCCATGTAGCTTCCAACCGATCTGACAACTGTCGAGTATTACCTTCTAGGTATGACGGTTCAGATCTGTCCTTCTTGTGCACTCCTCCTGAGCTTCCTTTCTGGACGTGAAAACCTTCCAACGGTGCAGACTTCTCCGGCCTATCCAACGACTGTTGTGCTCCCTCTCTAAGCTACTACACTTTCTTCCAGGACTTGGAAGAATTTTAATCTTCCAAAGGCTTCAACCTTTGTCTTCCTTCCTCTGCGAGCTCCTCAGCTTTGAGCTTCGTCGCACATATAAAAAAATGCTTACCCTCTTGAGATTATCCTTCCTTTGAATCCTCAAAGGGTTCTTCAACTCCTGCCCTCTCTGGAGTATTCATGCACTCACAAAGGTGCTATCCATCCTGAGATTTCATGTGGCTTCGACCTCCAAGGAAACTCGGTTCTTTTTCCCTTTCTCCCTCAGATGGAGAATTCAGATGCCCTCCTGGCTAGATTTCACTCAAGAAACCTCTTTCTAAGCCTATCTGGGTGTTCAACAACCCTGTGAAGATCCCTCAGTGGATTCTTCATTCAAAATACAGAAATCAAAGAGTTCTCTTCCCTCTGTGCCTACCTGTCCAAATGTCTCAATGCCCACCTGGCATAGTGTCTTCTCACAGAACTTCCTATAGTCCTGTCCTCTGTGCACCTATGCACCTGCTCAATGCCCACCTGGTAGAGCTCTCAGAATCCTTAGTGATTCTGGTTCTTCTTGAACTCGTAGAAGAGTTCTTCTCAATGCACCACTGTGCACACACTCAATGCCCACTTGGCAGAGCTCTACAAAACTCCTCAGAGTTTCTGTTTGCAACTGTGTCTCTCTACACAGCCTTGCCTCCAAGGTATTCAACAACCTTGAGGTCTTCACTTAGTTTTTGATCCTAGTTGCAACACATCTTTGTCTGAACCCATAGAATTCAGAAGTGCAACCTCTATGCACGACTATTAGAAACCGCAACGTTTTGTCACACCCTCCTGCTATGAAGCCTCAAAGACCTTCACCTGAAATCAAACACACTCCTGCAAATGCATACCTACATTATACATCTATAGCATAATAGAACACTCACAGACATCCATATAACACAGAAATACATGCAGGAAAAACTACTTCTGTTTATATTAAATGGAAAATGCCTGTTTTTATAAGGTGTTCCTGAGCACGACTTGTAACAACTTCTTGGCTCCTTCTCTTCTGCTCTCTACATGCAGATTCTAACTATTCCAACATTACTTCTACCTACTCAAAGAGATGCTAAAAATCTCTTTTACCTGAGGGGGCTCTTCGAGCTCTTCCCTCCAATCTACCTACCCTATTCAATTACATTGAATGGGTTGTCTATTCCACCATCTGGATCTAGATCTCAGCCTTACAAATATTAAAGGCCTATCTACCTAATGCCTGCATAAAGGCATGGCTCTATGGCTCAACAGCCTAGACATTTAATTACATTCAATTCTAAATCAAAATGAGGGCTACGCCTCTCTTCATCCTTGAATGTGTGCACTTGACGTGGCTGGCTGGCATGGAGAGATGCTCCTGCATCATACTCCTCAACTGTAAAATTCATGAGGTCTTGCTCATGAGCTTCCCCCCTGAGTTGAAATCCTCCTAGATCCCAAACAAATCTCCGGAGCTGTTCATTCGCTCCATCTTCCTTATGCTACTGCTGTTGCTACTTCCTTCTTTTTTTTCAACCTCTCCTAGTTGATATTTTCTGCTGACCTAATCATCAGCTCGTTGATCTCCTTGATCACTTCGTCCAGCTTCTCCAGCGGCTGGTCCTGTTCATGCAGTTTCCTCAGCTGCAAAAACTTTTGGCACATGAGAAGATCATCGTGATCTCCCATGCCTTCTCCTTCAGCTTCCAACTTCACCTGTTAGATGTGCACGCCCTGCACCATTACCCTTGTCTCCAGGGCTTCAATTTCCTCATATAGATCAGACAAACTAATGTTGTCTGCTTCTTCTTCTTTTGCTGCAAACTCCCATATTGCATTATTTTCAGTCTCCCGGCTGAAAATACTGAGCCATTCCTCAGAATGCTCATCATTCTCTTCACATTCTTCTGCTGTCAGCTTCAGTGTTGCAGCTTCCTCAGCTTCCTGGCTGAATATGTTGAGCCATTCCTTAGAATTCTCATTATTCTCTCCTGCTTGGGCGGCTTCAGATATCTGCTCCAATTTTTCTACGATAGTCTCAGCTAGTTGTTCCTCTGTTGTTGTTGCATCTACAACACAAATTTCTACCTTCCCCTGGGCAAGTGGTAGGAATATCTCGATTCCCCAAATCATTATAAGGCTCCTCATATTATCCTCTCGGATGGTGAGAGTTTGTAACTTGTCATCATATTCATTCACATGGCTTGGAAAACCATATGAATCTTCATCCTCTGTCATATGCACCTGCTGATCTAAATCCACCTTCAAGCTCACCTGCTTTGTCAGCTCCTCCTGCTGATCTCGAATCACTTCTGAGTTCATGAGACCTTCAAATAGTCTCATCTGCCCATCCCTGCCCACCTGGAAATATAGGATGCTTCCACTACCCTCCTGGCAGTCTTCGAGATCGCGCATCGACCTCATATCATTGACCAGCTGGCAATGTGAAATTCCCTGGCTGTCCTCCTGACAGTCCCTGAGATCCCGCAGTGATCTCAACTTGTTTCCCTCTTGGCAATCTGGAATTTCTTCTCTGCCCTCATGGCAGTTCTTGAGATCTTCAGTTGATCCCAATGTATCCTCTTCTCAGAGATCTCTCCCAATCTCTGGTTCACATAACTGAGCCATTTCCTCAGGTCTGTTGAGGTTTTCACCATGCCTCAACCATCCTTTTAACATCTTACGCTGTCTTCTAGACATCAATTCCTTGACTGGCCATTTTTCTTTTGCCTTCCTCATGGGCCATTCATATACCCATCTTGACTTGGCTTTCTACTGCATCTGCAGTTCCATATCTTCCATTCTTGACTTGATGTCGGCAAGTTCCTTTCCCCTTTCGGTTGTTCTCATCATCTTCAATTTTTTCCTTTCAGCAAACCTATGGCCTTCAGTAGCCACACTACTATCTCTGTTTTCCTTCTTGGCAAACCTGCTGCTGTCAGTTTGCATCCCGAGTGTTTCCAACTTCATCCTTCAGTCCTGCTGACTGTCTATGGACTGTTGCCTACCTGCAAACAAATCCTTATAGAGTTTCAGTCCTCTGTCTTCTTCCTTTACCTTCTCCCTCTACTTGAAATTTATAAACAGAGTCTTTCTCTGATACCACTTGATGTAGAAATCCATGACCACCGCCTCGTGCTCTTACTCACAGGATTGATCAATCAGTTCGTGAGCCAAAGAGGCTCTTTGATCCCACTGGAATCCCAACTTCCCGATGCACAGGTCCTTATTTCCCTGTCACGGCTTGTACACGCGCCTATGACTTCTCTCCGATTTATAAATTCGGGTTTCGGGACTTTATGTTTCCCGATGCCAAGAGTTCCCTGTCCTCTTGAATCCCTAATCTCTGATGAGCCAATTCACTGATTTGACCCTTTACGCGTTAGCCCTCCTGGCTATACTCCCGACCCATATGACTGTTATCCCATAAGACCGCAACCTTACCTCCTTTTGGGGTTTTGTGACCCAAGCGTCTAACCTCTCATCCTCTGGACCCCCGAAATACCGATGGGCGAAGTGCCAATATGCCAATTACCTGACACACGTGCAAGTTGACTTCTCCATGCCCTGTCACCTCATTGGGATTTCGCGACTTCTGATGCTCCACAAGTCTTTCCCTCAAGATTCGTGAACGCCGAACTCTCGATGTACCATTTTTTCTTTCTATTGGTACTTTCCTTGATAGTCTTGATCTTCGCCACATGTCCCCAGCAGATGGATCGCCCTGATCCAATCTTGCGATTTCGGGACTTTTTCTACCAAATTCCCGACTTCTTGACCTCGAGAACTATGATATCCCGAATGTCAACATCCCGATCTGGCATTAGCTAGGCCCCACAACACAGAGCTCTCACCTTTTCACCACTCGTGAAGTTGGAAGACTTCCTCTTCCAACCTCCATTGCCCGAGTCCCCGATGTGGGTAATCTCGCGACACGCGCCCGCTCCCAAACAAACGGCTCAGATCAGATCTCACTGATTCAGGGTTTCTGGTGTCGAGTGGATCTCCTCCTATCCTCTATATCCTTGATATTTTGAGCGTCGATGTATTTCGGGATTCTCACCCTCCTGTTTACGAAGTTAAACCCCATGCAACTTCCAACCGATCTGACGACTGTCGAGTATTACCTTCTAGGTCTGATGGTTCAGATTCATCCTTCTTGTGCTCTCCTCCTGAGATTCCTTTCTGGACGTGAAAACCTTCCAACGGTCCAGATTTCTCTTGCCGATCCAACGACTTTTGTGCTCCCTCTCTAAGCTACTACGCTTTCTTCCAGGACTTGGAAGAATTTCAATCTTCCAAAGGCTTCAACCTTTGTCTTCCTTCCTTTGCGAGCTCCTCAGCTTTTAGCTTCGTCGCGCATATGAAAAAAATGTTGACCCTCTTGAGCTTATCCTTTCTTCAAATCCTCAAAGGGTTCTTCAACTCCTTCCCTCTGTGGAGTATTTATGCACTCACAAAGGTGCTATCCGTCCTGATCTTTCCTATGGCTTCGACCGCCAAGGAAACTCAGTTCTTTTTCCCTTTCTCCCTTAGATGGAGAATTCAGATTCCCTCCTGGCTATCTTTCACTCAAGTAACCTCTTGTTGAGCCTATCCGGGTGTTCAGCAACCCTGTTAAGATCCCTCAGTGGATTCTTCCTTTAGAATACAGAACTCAAAGAGTTCTCTTCCCTCTGTGCCTACCCGTCCAACTGTCTCAATGCCCACCTGGCAGAGTGTCTTCTCACGGAGCTTCCTGCAGTCCTGTCTTATGTGCACCTATGCACCTGCTCAATTCCCACCTGGTAGAGCTCTTAGAATCCTCAATGATTCTGGTTTGTCTTGAACTCGCAGAAGAGTTCTTCTAAATGCACCACTGTGCACATGCTCAATGCCCACTTGGAAGAGCTCTACAAAACTCCTCAGAGTTTCTATCTGCAACTGTGTCTCTCTACACAGCCTTGCCTCCAAGGTATTCAACAAAATTGAGGTCTTCATTGAGTTGTTGATCCCAGTTCTTGTGCCACAACACATCTTTGTCTGAACCCGCATAATTCATAAGTGCAACCTCTGTGCATGGCTATCAGAACCCACAGCATTCTATCACACCCTCCTAGTATGAAGCCTCAAAGACATTCACTTGAAATCAGACACACTCCTGCAAATGCATACCTACAGTATACATCTATAGAATAATAGAACACTCACAGACATCCATATAACACAGAAATACATGCAGGAAAAATTGCTTCTGTTTATATTAAATGGAAAATGCCTATTTTTACAAGGTGTTCCTGAGCACAGCCTGTAACAAGGTCTCGACTCCTTCTCTTCTGCTCTCTACATGCAGATTCTAACTATTCCAACCTTACTTCTACCTACTCAAAGATATACTAAAAATCTCTTTTACCTGAGGGGGCTCTTCGAGCTCTTCCCTCCAATCTACCTACCCTATTCAATTACATTGAATGGGTTGTCTAGTCCACCATCTGGATCTAGATCTCAGCCTTACAAACATTAAAGGCCTATCTACCTAATGCCTGCATAAAGGCATGGCTCTATGGCTCAACAGCCTAGACATTTAATTACATTCAATTCTAAATCAAAATGAGGGTTGCGCCTCTCTTCAGCCTTGAATGCGTGCGCTTGATGTGGCTAGATGCTGGCTGGCTGACATGGAGAGATGCTTCTGCATCACTATGTGTGGCATGAAATAGGTTCCCACCACTACCATAGCCAACACCAGTTCCATATTTGCCTCGACCTTAGTCCCTTGCAACCATGTAGGGGCTTCCTCCTCACTCGTGAATGGAGCACAGAGTACCATTGCCTCTTCCTTCCTCGCAAATAGAGTCATTCTAATTTCTGTGAGATTGGACTCCATTCTCTACACTCGATGACCAACGACCATACGCGAGGGACCAAACCATATGCTATGATACCACTTGTTGTGATAGTCTTGTAAACATAATTAATGAACAGATAAAATAGAAATATAAAACATCACACACTGAGTGGGCGATGATATTCTTTGTTTCTTCTATCAATAATGGAGAAATGAATTTATAAGTCTCATGAAGAATGTAGGGGCCGAAGAGATTAAAAACATCAATTTATCTATTAAACTTCATAACAGAATAATATTCTTCATAATAATAACTTTGTTAACTTAAATTTAACAACATATAATAAATTTAATAATTGATTAAAAACAGTTGCAAAATTTGAAATACCTGAACCTGATGCTAATAACCTTCGTTTGTCCACCACTTGCCTCCTTGACCACTTCTGCAAAACACTGTCCAAAACCTAGTTCCTCCCTGCCAACTAGGTAACTCCCTAGCTCCAGGATATCAACGGATATCCTGGCCCCCATGCCCAAAACCTCCAGCAACCCCGGTGCACTGATACAATCCTACTCCATAATTTCACTTCTCTCTGCAAATCCAGAGCTCCCAAAATCCATCCTCCAACCTCCCATAAAAAAAAAATATCCTCCCGTCAACCTCCTTCCCTTCCTTATCTCCCCTTCACCGACTTCCCCTGCCTCCTTTACTCCCTACCTAACTCATTTATTCACTTATTATCCTTTCCCATTAATGCCCCTTATCCCCTTTATTTAATATCTTATCCCTTGTAGTTAATATGTTATCCTGTATCGGGTACGTAAATTAATTCAATAATATAATTTATTATCCTCCTTTTATTTATTTACCTTATTAATTAATGAATTAATTAATACTTAAATTAATCATTAACAATCATGAATAACTAATTAATAATAATTAATTAGTTAATGTTCTTTTAAGAAATAATTATGGTTTAGCTAATCTTTTAGGACAGTTATATTATTAAATTAATTATAATTAATAATCATGTACACCTATTTAAGCAGGGTCGTAACATACACCCACCCTTCAGGAAACTTCGTCCTGAAGTTAAGGTATCTTATGGTACAAGGAAAAAAAACATGGTTCACACATTCATAACAATTAACCGACATTATCAGTAAGTAAGTCAAGAAAACTCATACATACTAGTCTATATGTACAAGAAATGCATGTGTAGCTAGTACATGCAAATCTCGTGCATGTACTAATAATCAAAACTATCATCCTTTAGTAATTTATGTATGCATCCAATCCAGTCAGCAAGACTAGTCTTTTATAAAAGACAACAACCAAT
>ML782825.1:264256-295795 GCA_009831015.1 Picea engelmannii
GTTCATAAATTTTAAAGTTTAAGTGTATCACTTAATAGTTTCACTGTGACTTAGAAAATAAAGTATATAGGCCTCAGGTAATCCTGGCTATCTAAGTCAAAAGGTGGTGTTACATACACCCCACCTTCGAGAAACATGTTCTCTAGGTGGTCAAAATAGTGAGGGATAGTCTCGCCGTAATGTCTCAGCATCTTCCCAAGTAGCAGATCCTAGACTATACTTGTCCCATTGGACCTTAACTTGGTCTACTAGATGGTTCCTGAGCTATCGAACTCTACGGTCCAATATGCGTAACGATTCTACCTTGAGGGTTCCCACGTCCGATACCTACAATTCATTCCAATTTAGTTTATGTGATTCATCAACAACATAATGACGTAAAATGGATACATGAAATACATTATGAGTTTTATGCAAGTGGGGTGGCAGTACGAGACGATAGGCAACGGGTCCAATTTTCTCTTGGATCCTAAATGGTCCTATAAACCGAGGTGACAACTTTGTCCCCTTCCTGAACCGCATGGTACTCTTATTAGGCCTGATACGAATGAAAACCTGGTCTCCCACTTCATAACTTTGGTCGGTCCTGTTTGCATCTGCATAGCTTTTCTTCCTATCCTATGCTTCCTTTAGTCTCTGCCTAATTTGAATCACCTGTTCCTCCATCTCTTGAATCAATTCTGGCCCAATTTTTACTCAGTCTTCTAGTCTATCCCAACTCAATGGCGTTTTGCATGGCCTCCCATACAAATCTTTGTAAGGTGGCATTCCGATGGAGCTATGATAACTGTTATTGTAGGCAAACTCTACCAAAGGTAGCTACTTCTCCCACTGGGTTTGATTATCCATTACATACATCCTAAGCATTTCTTCCATGACTTGATTTACTCTCTCAGTCTGCCCATCTGTTTCAGGATGATAAGCTGTGCTTAAGTTCAATTGAGTCCCCAACGCTGACTGTAAACTGGTCCAAAACCTAGAAGTGAATCTAGAGTCCCTATCTGAAATGATCTTCTTAGGTATCCTGTGCAAACGGATAACCTCGCTTACAAACACACATGCCTCATCAGTGACATTGTAAGTGTCTCTAACCAGAATAAAATGAGCACTCTTGGTTAACTTATCCACTATCACAAGAATGGCATTGTGTCTATGAGATGTGAGCAGCAACCCCACAACAAAATCCATAGAGATGACTTCCCACTTGTACATAGGGACATCATGTGGTTGTAGGAGGCCTGTCGGGTGATGGTGGTCGACTTTCACCTATTGACACTCTAGGAATTTGGTGACAAAATGGACTACATCGCGCTTCATGCCTACCCAAAAGAAGAGCTTCTTCATATCTGCGTACATCTTCTTCACACCCGGATGCGCACAATAAAGTGATCTATGGGCTTCCTTCAGTATGATACTTTGAATATCCCCATTCTCAGGGATGTACATCCTTCCTCGATATCTTAACAATCCGTTTGTTTCCATATTATATCCTTCATACTTTGGGTCTAACTGCCTCCCGCTCTGAAGGTTTGAAGTAACATTTAAATACCAATTGTCTCCTAGGAGTTGTGTCAACACATGTTCCCTCAGATTGACCTTTAAGGTTACCAAGGAGAAGATACGTGGTCTCCTACTCAAGGCATCTGCGACCACATTTTCCTTTCCCTTTATGTAAGAAATACAAAAATCGTACTCACTCATAAACTCACTCCATCGCCTTTGTCGGGCATTCAGATCTCTTTGAGTGAAGAGATGTTTTAAACTTTGATGGTCCGTTTTGAGCTCAAATTTTCGCCCAACAAGATAGTGCCTCCAAAGTTTCAGAGCTAGCATTACAACTGCTAATTCTAAATCATGAGTCGCGTATAACTCTTCATGCTTCTTCAGCTTCCTTGATGCATAAGCTATAACTCCTCCATCCTGCATTGGCATGGCTCCCAACCCTTGCTTCGAGGCATCCGTGCAGACTGTGAAGTCCTTTTCCATATCGACACTCATAGAATTGGTGCACTATTTAGTAACCTCTTAATCTCAATGAACACACTATCACACTCTTCTGTCCATTTATACCTGACCCCCTTACGCTGCAAGGTGGTGATGGGTTTTGCTATTTTTGAGAATCCTTCTACAAATCTCCGGTAATAACCTGCTAGTCACTTGAAGCTTCTCACCTCATGGGCATTTTTCGGCACTGGCCACTCCATAATGGCCTTTACCTTTTCTGGGTCCATAGAGATTCCTTCGCCAGAAATGATATGACCTAAATAGTGGATCTCTTTTTGTAAGAAGGAACACTTCGACAACTTCCCATACAATTTGTTCTCTCTAAGGCAGGACAACACTATTCGCAAGTGTTCCTCATGTTCTCTTTCATTCTTGGAATAGATGAGAATGTCATCTAAAAATACTTGTACAAAATGTTCTAAGTACTTCCGGAATATGCTATTCATGAGGCTCATGAATACTGCTGGCACATTGGTCAATCCGAAAGGTATGACAACAAATTCGTAATGTCCAAACCGAGTTCGAAAGGCAGTTTTTGGGATATCACCTTCCTTAATCCTTAACTGATGATACCCTAATCGTAAATCAATCTTTGAGAATACCGCTGCTCCTTTCATCTGATCGAAGAGGTCATCTATTCACGGCATCGGGTACCTATTTTTCACTGTAGCACGGTTCAAGTCCCTGTAGTCTATACACAGTCGTAAGGATCCATCCTTCTTCTTTACAAAAAATATTGGTGCGCCCGAAGGTGAGACACTGGGCCTTATTAGCCCTAAGTCCAGTAACTCTTTCAACTGCATTTGCAATTCACAAAGTTCCGGTGCTTTCATCCAATACAGAGTCTTGGAGATTGGTTCTTCACCAGGTTTTAGCTCAATGGTAAAATCAAGCTCTCTCTCAGGAGGTAACCCTGGTAACTCGTTCGGAAAAACATCCTGAAATTCTGACAATACCGGATACTAATCCAATGAGGGTCCCTTCCTTTCATTCACTGCTTCCCCTACATAAAGTCGACACCCTTGTCTCAAGCATTGCTTAACCTTCATAGTTGATATAAAGCGTAACGACACTTTTCTCTATACACCCTGGATCTCTACTGGTCTTCCTTCATCATTGACACAAAGCACCCTCTTTGCGAAACAATCTACCAAAGCTCGATGAGATGCTAACCAATCCATTCCAATGATTAGGTCATATGCCCCAAGAGTAGTGACATATACCTTCAACCTGGTAGTACACACTCCCAGATCTACTATAGAATTATCAACACTAGGTCCTACCACTTTTTTTTCCCCCGAAGCCATCTCGACTTGTTTAAAGTCATCATCATCGTAGGCTGCCAACCCACTCTTTTCTAATGCAGATGGTGAAATGAAACTGTCTGTAGCACCAGAATCAAATAAGATCTTAACCTTGGTATGATTTAGCATACCTGTTGACTCCACCACCGTGGATTGATGTTCTACCTGGCGATTATTAACCAGTGTGTAAATCTGGTGGCTGCTACTTGCTCTTCCCATCGGGGCCTTTCCTTCTCTATGCACAATCTTGATTGTAACTCTGGGCAGTCACACTGGTAACGGTGTCCTCCACGTCCCCAACAGTTAACACGGGATTAAACCTGCGCATGGTTCTGCGACTGTCTTTGAAACGAGTTCCTTCCCTCAGAACCCCTGCCCCTACTAGTTGTCCCCTGAGATGGTCGTGGACATGTCTACGTCGTTGGCGATGAACGAGATGCTGCACTCGCTTCCATTGAAATCCCTGCAGCTACTCTCCTTGGCACAACTCTGTTACCATTAATCTATTTAAGTGTATGATTTTATTTGTAAAGACTCATGAGGGCGCATTGGTGTTAGTGCTCTTCTCAGGGCACTTCTCTTGGTGGGTGGTCTTGGGTTCAAAACCCATGGACCCTCTAATATTTTAATTAAATTTTAATGTAGTTTAACTCTACACTAAATTATAATTTAGGTTAATTTAGGGTAACCACTTAATTAACTTTTAATTAATTTAATTAAATTAACCTAATTTAGGGTAACCACTTAATTAAGTTTAAATTAATTTAATTAAATTAATCCTAAATTATCTTTAAATTAATTTAATTTAGGTTAATTATCTTTACACTAAAAAAAAAAATTATATGAACACACACAATTTATAAAAGATTATTTTTTTTAAATAAATAATAGAAGAAAATCAAAATAATTTAAAAACAAGTGTGGGCACGTATGGATTCCACGTGCCCATCTTGATTCCTCCAGCGCCCCTCCCCTATCTTAACCCTAACCTTTTTCTCTGTAACCCTAATTCCTCTTTTCCTCATTGTTTCCTCTTGTGAGGTCTCTGGTTACCCGGTCGACCGCCATGGCCTCTTCTCATGGCTTCTCCTCCTCATTTGTTAGGCATTTGGTTTCTGGAGTTGGTTACTGGCTTGTATTGTTTCTTGGTGAATGATTTGTGAGATGGTGTTTGACGCTTGTGCTTGGGTTAGTTTCAGATTTTCACAAAGGCTTCATCGTTGGCTCCTCCTCCTAACCTTTTTCACATAGTCGGTAAGATATTTCCTTATCAGTTCAAGATTTATACTTTATTGCATAGTCCAGTGAAATATTTTATTCTGTCTGGGTCGAAGCAACGTACGCTTTTGCATTTTGCAGTCCCAATGTTTGGTATTTTTATTTTTATTTTCGCCATACCTAGCGGAATTGCCTTTCCGCGAGGACAGTGTGCCATCACAGCTGTGAATTAAACATGTTTGTTGTTGCATGCATCTGACCTGGATGACTTTCACCTGAATGGATTTCATTCACAGGTTTCCAGAATTTAAATTCTGGTTTCTTCACATTTCCAGGTCGTCTCTTTTCTTTTGGAGGAAGAATTATATATATATATATATATTATTATTTATTATTTAATTGTAGTTTAATAACAGATTCTAAATTATGAGTATGAATGGACTGACCATTTCCATTATCAATCGTGTGATCTAGTGATCTCCCGAAGCTTCTTTGCCATGCACGATGTCTTCAAGAAACTACTTAACCTTTGTACCGTATTCATCCACATACTTGCTTCCCAGAAAATTTCTGAAGACATGAACATGCTCGTATTTTCTCATCTCCTGTCTAAGGCTTCCTTTCTCTTTATAGAGTGCAACTGTGATTTTTAATCCAAAACCCAAGTGACATGACTGGAAGAATTTGTTACTTGCCAGGATTAATTCCACCATGAGGACAATTTGTTTTATAATATCCAAACTTTGCAGCTTATTCTTTGGAGATTCATAGATATGAGGTTCTTTTCACCATGAGGAAGGGTGAGTAGGGAATAAATTAAGAAAATCCATTGGTCTAGTGCCATACTAATCATATGAATATTATTCTCCACCTCTCCATGATCTTGATCTTCCTGGAAGCTGCTACTCCTGTAGTATCAGGTCAGTATGGAACAACCAAGCGCAACGCTTATGCTCTATATTATAGAGGTCGCAAGGCGAGTGAAAGGGCAGGGCGTTGTCGCTTCTAATAATATCTCATCCCAGCAGAATGGGGCATGGTTCATACCCTTAATCGACGACTTGTTCACTCAGTAGTGGTGGTGTTGTTTCCAGGGTCTTGTTAGCACCAATGATTAGAAGAAAAATGCATGCCTTAGGGGATTCTTTGAGCCTTTAACAACAGTACGTATTGCCTTTGTTTTCACTCAAATAGCGAGCACACTAGGGGCATGTGTATCCATGGAAGCGTCTTATGTTTTAGGACAACACATTGATGCATATCTCAAGTCCTTTTACTGTGCACATATAGGGTGCATTCAAGAGGGAGATTACACCAGTAGTGGAGGTGTGTTACTGTAGTGGAGGCGCATGAAGAAAGTGGGAGGAGGTCAGGAGGGGACAGATCCTCTACTCCTGAACTGTTCTCCCAAGGCTCAGTTTGTGTGATAACACAACCACAGTCCAATTATCACTATTATAATAGTTAATCATTTAAAAAAAAACTATTTGTGATCAAAACTATCTTAAATCCAGTTCCGTGGAACTCTAATGGGACTTTCCTAGCTCATTCATTATATTTAACTTTGAAGTAGATATCTTCAAAAACAAAAGAGGTGTATGTGTGTGAAAATGCTTCTATCCATGCATATGAATATTGATGGTGTTTTAGAAATTAGATATATTGGTATCCAAACAAATACATTTCATTGAAAAACAACATCCTAAAGAATAAATAAAAAAAATAAAAAAGGAATACCTGCAAACAAGGTCCTGCCTCACATTCATTTTCCTCAATACGATATTCATGCATTACCCAATTAGTTCGTCACCGTGTGGATCCCGGCCTCTATAGAAAAATAGTGTCTTTTTTATTCCTATTGTGCTTGCCAGAGAGTAAACTTTACGATCCATGCCCGTGGCTTTCCAATACCCAGCTTTAGTATCCCTATTAGTGTGTGAACCATTGGGGTACTTCCTATCATGAGGACTAAAGAAATACCACTCCATGTCAGTGTTCGACAGGAAGGATTTCTCAGGCAAGTCTCAGGGCTCGCATCTGTAAAGGTCGACCTTGGGAATAACCTCGACCTCTGATGCTTTGAGGCCATTTTTCAGTTTTCCCTTGAGATAGTTGAAGATAAGTTCCTTATCCATGGGATGGAACCTAAAACCTGACGGTAATGCAAACGTCTCCATGGACAAGGGAAGGGGCGTCGTTAATCCTCTCTTACAACTCTTAAACCATCTATCAAGCCTTGCAGGTGAAGCCAAATTCCAATCCCTCGTATTCATACAAACAAACACATGACCAATCCCTCGTCCCAGCTACTGGCTCGTATGGATGTTTGGGCAGATCCTTAGTTCAACGTGGCTTTGTCTTTGCTTCATGACAGTCATTTACTTGAAGTTGTTAACTATTTTATTACAGTGACATTCATGTGTTGAGGTGTTCTTCCACATTAATACTCCACCCTTCTCATCACTTGCTGGCTTTATGGTTTTTGCAATCAAAATGTGCGAGAGTGTGAAGGGCTCTTGTACTTCCTCAGGTTTTAGGGTTTTCAGTGGCTTCTTCAGGGTTTAGCATTTTGTTTCGCAGTCTTGTTTCCAGAAGCTGTAGGATTTATATTTGGATTTGATTAGAGGTCTAAGGGCTTTGTTGACTTTAGAGGTTTCCAGTCTTCTTAGGGTATGGTTATATTTTACTTTGCACATGTTCGTGTTTAATCATGTACTTAATTTTGTAGAAAAGGTTCCAGTGAATGAATACTATGGGTAGGAATGAATGCCTGTGCGGGAAAAGAGTGAAACAGATCGGGTCGTGCGCTGGTTGTTCTCACACAGGTGTTGTGTGGCTGGCTTATTATTTTTAGAATTATTGAGGTTTCATTAGCAACAATTTTTAGCATTATTTTTATGGTTATTGTGAAAGGCGTTTTAGAGATTGAACTCTGCTAAAGTTTAAATTTTAAAAATCTTATGTAATAAGTTGCTAGAAATCTAAATTGTTGAAGAAATATGTCAAGAAAAAAAAAAGCAATACAAAATTCTTAGTTTCCTAAAGTGAATAGTAAAATTTTACTGAAGGTACAAAATACAAAATATAATTCATTTCAGAAAAATATGCACAACTAACAATAGGATGTGTAATGCAATATTCTTTTTCAGTTCATTTTGTTTATTTATATTTAGATTTGCTTATCTATTATCAAAATAATAGTGTGTTTGGTTTGCAGGTTATGTGGGACTGGAGCTAGAGCTTGGAGCTGGGAACTTGGCCCTTAAGGCCCCAAATTCATATTTAACCTAATAAATTTATTTAGGGTTTTACCACAACTAAGTAGGAGTGTTTATTTAAATTTATGGGTGGGTAGGTAGGCCCTTGGTTCCAGATTTTGAACCAGGGCTCTGATACCATATGTAGGGGCTGAAGAGATTAAAAACATCAATTTATCTATTAAACTTCATAACATAATAATATTCTTCATAATAATAACTTTGTTAACTTAAATTTAACAACATATAATACATTTAATAACTGATTAAAAACAATTGAAAATTTTGAAATACCTGAACCTGATGCTAATAACCTCCATTTGTCCACCACTTGCCTCCTTGACCGCTTCTGCAAAACACTGCCCAAAACCTAGTTCCTCCCTGCCAACTAGGTAACTCCCTAGCTTCAGGATATCAATGGATATCCTGGCCCCCGTGCCCAAAACCTCCAGCAACCCCGGTGCACTGATACAATCCTTCTCCATAATTTCACTTCTCTTTACAAATCCAAAGCTCCCAAAATCCATCCCCCAACCTCCCGTAAAAAAATAAAAATCCTCTTGTCAACCTCCCCTTCCTTATCCCCCCTTCACCGACTTCCCCCGCCTCCTTTACTCCCTACCTAACTCATTTATTCCCTTCTTATCTTTTCCCGTTAATGCCCCTTATCCCCTTTATTTAATATCTTATCCCTTGTAGTTAATATGTTATACCGTACCGGGTACGTAAATTAATTTAATAATATGATTTATTATCCTCCTTTTATTTATTTACCTTATTAATTAATGAATTAATTAATACTTAAATGAATCATTAACAATCATGAATAACTAATTAATAATAATTAATTAGTTAATGTTCTTTTAAGAAATAATTATGGTTTAGCTAATCTTTTAGGACAGTTATATTATTAAATTAATTATAATTAATAATCATGTACACCTATTTAAGTAGGGTCGTTACAAAGAACCTCATGGATTTCCATATTGGAAATATCTCAAGCATTTCTAGGCATACAAAAAGCCAAACGTTTGAGAAACCTCAATCCTAATGAATGTAACTACAAGGTGTGTTGTCACCACCCAACATGGAAAATACATAGTTTTGATAAAGTTGTTTAGTACCAACCATTAAAAGTAGTTACTTCGTCCATTGTAGCCACTTCATCAAAGACATTACTATCACTAAACATAACATAAATAAAGACAAAAAAATAACAATTTTTTGTACATTCACTGCAGCATTAGAGATGACTACTTACAAAGTTGATAGGGACACAATTGAACTGAGACATGCAAATAGCCAAATGTTACAATGTTTATGCCTTTGATAAAAAAAAACTTTGATTGCCTTTGGTTAGCCCTTGATTATAAAACATTTGAATAACAACAAAAAATTATTTTATAGATTTAAAAATATTTAATTGTACAATTCAATAATTTTGTTGATTTTATTTTGACACCAAAAACATTGAATTGATTTTGTGTTCACAACCAGACAAAGATATCCTAGTACCATATTCCACATTTGACATGTGTGTAGGGAATCTAGGCAATATTTTTGAAGGAGATGTTGTAGTATTATATGGTCCTGCCTTTGTCAATGCTCTGTCATATAACAAGGTTTGAGATCATTAAAAAAGGTAAATATGAAAGGGGATATTGTAGTTGTTTTATTGCATTGAATTTAACCTCTTTAGTTGAAAAAATACCATTGGCTTGTATTCAATGTAGGCTCACTCCAAACACTACAATCAAAGGACTTTTGGAAGAAAACCACTATTACTCAATTGGTAGTTCTGTAGCAATTATTTCAACATGTCCCTAAAACAATAGTAAATATGAAATTTATGTCAAATATGGGAAGATGACACATGACAATGCCATAGTAAGCATTACAATCCAAACATTCTTTTTATTTCATTTACCAAATTACAAGTTTCATTTTATTTTTGTGCATATTTCATATTTGCATGTTTACTTAATTACTGCAATTTACATTTTTGCAATGCTTATTAGGTGCACTTGAATGGCCATTACATCAAACATACTTTGAAATGAAACAACTTATAGCTACAATTATTTAGTATCATGCTTGGTACTGAAATTCAATTAGTTTTGCAACTAATTTATTTTTCTTTCTTAGATCTCGATAACAGACTAACAAAGACCCTATGACCCAAAAAAACAACATTGTAGATCACTAGAATCCACAAACCAATTTATCTCTTCTTGCCTATGTTTAAGGCATTTTGTAATGATTGTAAACAATTGTTTATAACAACATAGTTTCCAATAGAGAAACATGTTATATTGTACAAAATATTCCCATAAAACATCATAGTCATATGAACACACTATACAATGTACATTTCACAAAACATATGACAAGGTCAATTGCACTTTGCCAATAGAACTTCTCCAACAAGTTTTCCCAAAAATTGTTGAGATACCATTTACACAATATAAAGAAAATATTTTAGAAAAACATTTCTTGTTATGGGGGTTATGATAAGTGAAATTGTGGTAAGGGACTAATTCAAGGGAGGAGTTGTTGGCCTTATGGAGTATTTTGTTTTTTTCTCATTTCAAACAAGTTACTTGTGTGTAACTAGTGGGAGATTCAAAAGTTATAGTTGATTGGTTTTCCTTCAAAAATAATTTGCAGGTGATCTCTTTAAAGCCTTGGATGGAAAAAATTTGTCACGTGAGTTCAAAATTCCAGGTGCTGAAGATTCAACATATATATAGGGAGTTTAATATGGCAACAGATTTTCTCTCTAAACAAGCTCTAGATTTGGAGGAAGAATTTTTTTTTTTTGCTAAGGAGGAAGGTTATGGTGAAGAGCCTTTCGAGTTTCTATCTATTTTCTAATATGAAATTATGGTTTTGTCTGGTGGTTTTTTGGAATTCTGTATGGGGTTGTAAAGTTTTGATGGTCTTTTGAACGTTTTGAATGGATTTTGGGGTGGGGAAGGATAGCTATTGGAAGATGATTTGGAGAATTTTATGATCAATAATTTGTAATGTTTTCTTTATATTATTAATAAGTACTTTTTTTTCAGTGTGAAAAAAAAGTGAAACTTTTAGGATTACAATAGACAAATTATTATCGATGTCAAAAAAAATCAACACGACTTCATATCTCCATGTAAATTCAATGAACTACAAAAAAAAAATTACTTTGAAAATAGGAGGTTGCCTTCTATTTGTTAACATTATGAAAAATCAACATATGTTATCAAAATATTTTATATACTATCTCAATGCACCTCATTAACATATTTCTATACTTTGTTTTTGAATCTCAATCAAAACAAAAATGTCAATATTAAGACTGAATCTCAATCAAAACACAAATGTCATTATTAGTCCCTGTCGAAGGCGTAGAGGGACTATAACGATCGATAATTCGTTGAATTCATATTAGTTTGTCCTTTGACTATTATTTTTTGCATAATCTCTATTCTTCGAAGTAGAGAACTAAAACCATTATTTTTTATATAATAAAAAAACCTTATATGTCATGATCTCATTGGAGAATAGATTTGAAGTCTTATTGCCAACTTCGCTATTCCCAATGTTTTAAAAGTTAACATATCCAAAGTTTTGATCATCTACAGTCTTTTTGAATTTTTATTTTTTTTATTTAAATGTTTAGATATACAAATTTTTGAGAATTGACACTCAGTTTTATTATTATTATTATTATTTTATTTTTATTAAGTACTTAAACATGCATTTTTATTATTAAGTACATAAAAAAGCCTCACACACTACATTCTTTTTTAAATGTTTACATAGCACGAGGCCCTTAAATAGTCCTAAAATCCTTAAATTCTTACTTAACAATCCTAACAACCTTAAATGTTTACTTAACAGGCCTCTGACAATACTTTTTCCTCTGATTTTTTTATATCTTGTATGTAATGAATTTGGGAATTATTGTTCTCTACTGACATTATTGGTTCACTGGTTGTTGCTTGCTCATTGGTTTGATGGATGCTACTTATTTTTGTTTTCTTCAACTTTGCAAAGTTGAGGTCCTACAGCTACATTTGGGCCTCTTGGTGCTTTCTCACTAGTTTTTTGTTTGTTGCTTTCTCTTCTTTGCTTCAACTTTGCAAGGTTGAATTCCTGCACCCATAGTTCGCCCTGTTCTTGCACTTTGCAGGGTTGAAATACTGCACCCTTGTTTGCTTCAACTTTGCAAGGTTGGTGTCATGCATCTGTAGTTGGACCTTTTGCTGCAGTTTGCAAGGTTGAGATTCTGCACCTGCAATTGGAACTGGGTTTTTGTCATTCCCCATTCATGAGTAAGTTTCAGTACCATGGTTTCATTCCTATTCGTTGTTTTCTTTTTACTATTTTCATTTTGCAGGAAAGAATTTTCAATACTAGGAAATGTTGAAAATCAAAATAAATGTAAAAAAAAACTAGAAATAAAACCTAAGTGAAAATTCTCTTAAAAAACATCCTTGTATGTGACTACTGGGAAGAAAGAAACATGAATGTATTTCTATTTCCAAAAAGTGTTGAACATGAAATCTTGTCTCCTTTACATGTCAATGTTGAATACATAACCCACTTTTGTTGCAACCATACTGACATACAAAAAAGGAAATGGGATGTTCTCCTCATCTTTCTGTTCCTGAAACCATATTTCTAGTGCATTTTTCACGTTGTCCCCTTCCAATCACATATGAACACTTTCATTTCTTGGAAATCATACCATATCTATTTGGAAAATGGAAATGCAAAGGTATTTTCCAAACGAATTCAGAGTTTTCATTGCGGAGCAAGCATGTACGAGGACCTTGACATCCCTACTTTGTAGGTTATGACAGGGCAAGATTTTATTCTCTGAGGAAAAACCACATATATATGTTAGTTTTATGCTGGACTTTGGGTCTTCCAAACCATCTTCCATCACCATTTTCACATCTGGACCTCGAATTTTCTAAATGATTCTTTGTAACCTGAATGGAGAGTTCACTGATCTGTCTCATGACGAGTTTCCTAGTGCGCAATTTTAGAATATCTTCTTCATCTTGTAAGATAATTGAAACATCTTAGAATATATTCTTCATCTTGTAAGATAATTGAAACCTTAATAAGTTGTGCTATGTGTTGGTTCTGTTCCTATGGTAAAATTCCATAATGCCTAATTCTTCCTCTTTTGTTTATCCCACATACGATCTATGTGAGTTTTCTGAGTGGGAGACATCAACAAGTTGTTTCAGATTTGTTTGGTGTTGATTTGTAAAGAGTGGGGATGAAATTAAATGATGAATATGATTGTAAATCTATATACAATGGCTACCAAAATGCTTATAAGATGCACAACTAAAATAAGTTCAAAAATTATATGTCTTAAATACTTAGTCTTTGTACTGAGAAAATTTATAGTGTTGTTTAATTTGCATTATCTCTTCTATATGGTTGAGCACTCACTATAGATTTGTTTGTTTTTCATATGCTATAGCAACCACAGAGAATTGGATTTAAAACAAAAAAGGTTGAAGGATACATAGCGGAATTGGTATGCAGTTCCGAACTTATAGTTATCTTTTTTCTTTCTATTTGCATATTATCTAAACATAGCTAATAAACATCTTGAAAATAAAAACTTAAAAGATGAAGAAAGTAATAGATGTTGAGTGCTATCAAATAGACACAGACTCCATTTTACATGACAACATCGACCAGGTATTGCATAACAATATCCTTTTTAGATTAGATGCATTCTCGTATACTGTGGGATATTGCCTCTTCGATGCATTTCAAGTTCTATTGCATTTTCATTATTCCTCGACTGAGTTGCGCAATGGATTGATAGATATTTTCTTGGACGGTTTAAAAAATGGGAACGTTAAGGCATTAGATTCGTATCAATACAAATTGGCATATGATTTTCTTTGCCAATTGCATTACATACATGATGTCAGTACGTATTTTTCAAATATCTGGTTGTCTGCATATTCAACTCTGCCTCCACATGAGAGAGGACTTTGGGGAGATACATTTTGTATACGGTGGTTGGCCAAGTGAATGATATATCAATTGGAATTTGGTCATTAACAAAAAAAAGAAGATATCTACTATTAAACAAAAATGCATCTAGGGGTCCATATTGCATTATGGTCCATGATGTCAATCCTCTAAGTGGTCATTATGAACCACTACTCTATAAAAAATTATCCATATGCAATCTTGGAGGACCTGATATTTACTTGTCCCTCACCTGCAAAGACGTTCAATCGCATTGGAAATGAATTATGTATCATATACACTCCCATGGATTGCACATAGCAATAATTATTACATCTAGTTGTGGAGATAGTCTGTTCAATACAATTTGCTATTTTATAGAAACAGAGTTTGATGTGCACTCAATGTGACTGTAAACTGTGCAATCCTTTAGCAATGCAATTATAGGTGGCAGTCAACATGTGTTTAACTTCTTGCATCAACACCTTTTACCATATCTCATAGAAAGTATGCCGACAATTGGAAGTTGGCAACAATACCTTGTAAACATGGCAATGCCATATGAGAAAGGAAATATAGAGGGTGGAACATTCTGTTTACAATGGATATCTATCATATTCAGAGTAAATATACAGGTTTGGTCAACCCTATTAGATGGTATTGTCCATTCCTACTATATTGATTCAAAATATGATCGAACAATTGACATCATATCGTCGAAAACACATACACCACACATCCATTATCAACCTTTGATAAGAAATACTTCTAGCTCAATATCCATTGTCCATGCCACCCGAACCACATTGAATCTGCATAAGTGTCACATACTATCTAATCAGGATGAAACTCATCCCAATTGCCATCAGGTCATACATAGCTTAAAAAAAAAATGTAGACTGACTTATCACAACTTGAAAAAGGTCATATGTGAAAGAAATAAATACATTTTTACACTTTCTTTTAGACCTCTGAGTTATACAACCAATCATCATGAGGTGAAAGGGAAGTCGACCAAGAAACACAAACTCACATATCACAACCTAAAAAAAATTGTGCATGGACAACACAATCACATTTTCACACTTCTTGTTGAAAAAAAACATCACATGTCCAATGACGAAGAACCTCATCGTTTGTACCATCCAGATGGTGAAGAGGCAATTCTCATAACAAATGTCGATTCCACCTTCAACATGTCTTGTCAACAAGTAAAACTAGTTTCGAGTGGAAACCATAAGTTAACGTACCACATCTTGAAAAAATAGATACGTGAGAGAAATAGGTGAAACCACATATCCCACAATGGTCATGATACTGATCAAGAGGGGGAAATCACATATTGTATCCTAGAGCCAACACCATGCACTACTAGCATTGAAAACAAACAAACACTTATTACGCATCCTTGTCTAGGAAAGAGAGATGCAAAAAAGATCTAAATGAAACAAATTAAATAAACTCCCATTGCATGTGTGATTTGCGAGGAAATGAATTTTGCAAAAAACACTAATTCTTTCACCCCTGAATTGCAAAAAGAATACCTCAGCTTGACACTAAATGATAGAACATTTTTCTCTATCAATATTTGTCTTCCATGCAAACGATCACTTGAAAATGGAAAATTTTCATACTTTGCAACACCCGACCAAATAAGATGTAACACACGACTACTAGATGTAAGTACACTTACAAAACTTGAAGAGAGATTTGTGTCTCTGCAAATTGCATTTGCACAAATCAAACCCTGGGGCTATAAATGATCCCAAATGGGCTTAACATGATCAATTATTAATGTGCCTATCCAACTAGATGTACCACAATTCATGAGCAAGAAAATGAAAATTGTTGTATCTCTCAAAATATGTTTGCAATACAAGAATGCATACCAGACATGTAGAATGTGTGTGCACATCGTCATGAAAGCATTAAAATAATTATGTTTCAGGGCCATGTACAAAGCACACAAAACTTGTATAAATGATAACTGGAACCATGTTATTGAACAAGGAAATGACAACTCTGCACAAAATTTTGACACTACTAGTGAATTTGACACAAGTGATGAATTAGAGAATGAAAGACCCGTTGAAACATTGATACATGGATTCACTAACTCACAAAGCATTCATGACTTTCAAGACAAGATTGTCAAAATTACACATGTTGAAGGGCAATGTCCACTTGGAATATTCAAGGATAAATTTGTTGAGGAAATTAACTTCCCAACATTGTTCTATGGATATCCACGTGCCAGTGACATCATAGAATGATTCAACTACCAAAAAATAGCTCGATGGGAAATTCTACATTCAAGCGGTGACTTATCATGTCACATAACAAATTTGTTTTTCAAAACAATGTGCATAATAATTGAGAAAGTGTTCTCTTGCCTGTGGGTGCGAATTAGAAAATGCCATCTACAAGGAAGAAATTTATTGGCCAGAGATGTCAAGTACAAAGTAAACCTGGAAAAAATCCTAAAATCTAATATTGGATACATAGATTCCAAAAACATTTGCATCACTCCTGACTACTTGCAACAAAAGAAGAAAACTATATTTGCAATGATCTGACAATTGGGACCCCCAAATTTTTTCATCACATTTACAAGTACAAAGAATCACTAGGATTTGTTGGTGAATACGGTGTTTGCATTGTATAGGAACAGGAAAATGAAAAAACAAACTAATACATTGGAAAATGATGGCATTGACTACCTCATAAGAAAATACCCAGTGACATGTACTCGTTACTATAGACATAAATAAATGCTTTGAGACAATTGATATGTCATGATTAAACGTTCTTTGGAAAAATATCGAACTATTGTTTTGTGACTGAGTTCCAAAATAGAGGGAGTGAGCATGACCATGCACTATTATGGATAGAGGGTGCACCGGTCTATGGAAATGACAAAAACTCATAAATCGAGCAGTTTCTAGAAAAATACATAACATGTAACACAGATCATTTGGATCCAAAACTTGCTAAAGTTCATAGACATTACCATACAAGAAGTTGTAAGAAACTAAAAAAATCACATTGCAGATACAACTTCCCTGTGCCGCCAATGAGAACAATAAGAATCATAGAAACAATTAGTTTAGAGGAAAATGTTCTCATTGAGAAATCTAAATATTTTTTTGGATTTCTAGAACAACGAGACTTCAATGACTTAATGAACTTTGAAGACTTCTTGGCATAACTAAATCTAACAGAATATGAGTACATCCAAGTGATACAATCTACACTTAAACAACCAACATTTTTTCTTAAACGAAAACTTTCACATATTTGGAACAACAGTTTCTCCAAGGACATGCCAATTATGTGGACTACAAATACAAATGCACAGTATGTCTTCAATGCATATGCTGCAACATCATATTGTACCACGTACATGAAAAAGGTTGACAAATCTATGACAAGTGCATTCAAAATAATATGCAGAGAACATGAAAAAAGTCATATTGATGTTATGCAAATGATACGTACACTTTGAAATACATTACTTAATCTTCAACAAATATCTTCTCAACAAGCAGTCCACATTGCACTTTCCCTGCCTCTGAACTGTAGTTCAACGGAATGTGTCTTCATAAACACATCTCCACTTGACACATGCACATTTGTTCTTAAACCACAATATTTTCTAGAACAAGAGCCTAAACCTCCAGCGTCCACCTCCTATTAAGCATATCTACCTTGCAAAGTTCGTATTTCATTACAAAAAAAATGGTACACCCATATCAAAAAGAAAAAAACCAAATGTAATACGCTTTGTCAAATACAACAAACACATCGACTATGAAATTTTTTGTAGAGAAAAACTATTGTTGTATGCTCCATTTGATCAAAATGAAAACACATTAAAACATAACTTCCATACATGGGAAGTTGCATATATTACTTATGAGACTACAATACAAACCAATGAATCTAGATTTACATACAATGTCAACCCAACATGGGGTGATTTAGAAAGTGCAGTTCATGAACTAGAAAACCCTGACAATGTTTATGAGACATTAACAAACCATAAAACAACTAGAACTCTATGTGAGTCCTACGACTTGCAAGCATATTTTCCTTTTCCTCGAGCAGTCACCATTGAAAAACATATCAATCTTGGCTCTCAAGTAACAAAACATCCTTTCTTTATCGAAAACAACGAATACTACAGAGTTAGATGACTATTGAATCGAGAACAACAAATGATCCTAAAGGACATTGCAATGAAAAAACGCTTAAACATGCACACTCATGTGCATTTGTTCCTAATAGGCAGAGCATGAACAAGAAAGACATTCATTGTGAAAGCACTATTCCAAATTCTTATATGAATCTATGATTCAAACAATTCGACTGACCCTATGAAACCAAAGGGACTAATAGTTTCATATACAGGAAAAGTTGCATATACTGTAGGTGGAACAATAGTCCACTTTGCATTTTTTATGCCTTTTAAGAAGTCACATTTTCTTCCACTCATCAAGGAAATGTTAGATACCTTGTCTAAGCTTTATGATGAACTACACCTTGTCTTCATAGATGAGGCATCTTTGATTGGAATTCGCTTCTTATATTCCATTGACAACTGACTAAGAAACATAAAACATGTTCACACCAAATACTTTGGGGGCATTGACATGATATTTTGTGGGGATCTTTACCAGGCGCAACCCATCCAACATTCTTTGATATTTGAACAACCTACAGTGAATATGAAAACAATAACGTGTGACTTTTGGAAAGACAATATAAAATGCTTTGAATTACATACTACAATGCGCCAGAGAAATGAAACATTTATTGCAATTCTGAATAGAATGCGGACAAACAGCCAAACATGTGATGACTTAAAATATATCAATTCAAGGTGCATGCAATCTGCACCAACATACCCAACCTTCCCTTACCTTTTCTACAAGAAAAGGGATGTTTCAATGCATAACATGTACATGCTATAGCTCATGCCTAGAGATGATATCATCATCAATTCAATTGACCTTGAACAAGACAACCATGGAAATTTACCATGTCATCAACATACATCAACTCTTCCTTTGCAACTTGTCCTGAAATTAGACATGTTAGTTGAAATATATTCCTATAACTATGATTCACAGGATGGCTTGGTAAATGGTGTAGATGGAATACTCAAATCTTATACCAAAATAGAAAAAGTTGATGTCCTCTGGGTTAAGTTCCATGACCTGCATATTGGCCAATGTCAAGAAAAACAGTTAGCTTATCTATATAATTCAAACATTGCATACGATTGGACACCTATCTTACGAATATCAAAACTAGTATCGACATCGACAAAGACAGGTCAACTGAATATTCAAAAATAGTTTCCAATTAAACTTGCATGTGAACATACAGTCCACAAATCTCAAGCGCTAACACTTGATAGTGTTACGTTCATCCCTGCTAGAATATGAATACATGGAATTGTATACACAACTCTATCCCATGTCAGAAGCATAGACTCCTTGTATTGAGATGCAACGCCTTAGGACTAGCGCAAAATGGAATCTACAATATGATTACCAATCTATACAAACAAACTCATCTGTATCATTTCTCTCACTTAACACACACATCCTACATGCACATATGAATGATATACTTAATGACTATGACACAATGCAATCTGATATTATGTTCTTGTAGGAAACATACATGACATTATGCATGAAAAACAATCAATTTCCAAATCACAATTGCATATCAAGTTACATTACAGATGGAGTGATGGTATTAGTGAAAAAACATGTAACAATTTTGGAGCATATGCATTTCGAAGAAAACAATGTTGAGATGGTGCTAGTAAGAGTAATCTTCCATGAATCAGAAATTGCAATATTGAATCTCTATGTCGCTCTGCATAAAACATTTCACAACATACTGAATGTTGTTTCAAATTCATTACAACATTTACATCTGAACAAAAACATTATCATTCTAGCAAACTTCAATATTGACATGCTACAAATTGTGTCAGAACAAAAGAATTGGAAAACTACATGTGCAATTACAGTTTTCACTTTCTTTTGAATAAGATAAACCATGTACAAAACACACTTATTGACCATGTATGGTCAAATGTGCCCATTTCACAATACAACCTCTTTATCTTATACACATACTGGTCTGATCACGATACAATTTGTATTGTACTTGAATTATGAACTATACATCAAGCATACTACAAAATCATATTTCCATGTCTCAAAGGATATCTGGCTAACTTGTTGCACAAAACCAAATTATTCAGCTAGAATCATCCAACTTCTTAGTTTTTTCTGTTTTGTAATATATTTTGGAAGAAAGAATTCTATATAGACACATACATGGATCAAGAAAAACAAAGGTACATGCTTCTAACACTATCTGTTACTCTATTCCTTTGATTCTAGTTTACTATATGTAAATATTCCCTATCTTTCCTTACATACCAACTTACATTCATGTTCATTGTATTTTTTACTTTCATTCATTGAAACAAACAAAATAATTGGACAAGACAAAGAACTCTTAACCAGAAATGTAGAAGAAGACATACAAAGGTGCATGCTTCTACCCATATTCCATGTTCCATTGCTTTGTATTTCATTTATTCTATGTATATTTATTCTACTGATTTGTAACTCATTTTTTTTATATGTAGATACTCCATATCTTCCTACATATTATCTTATCTTCATGTCAATTGTATTTTTTATGTTGCTACATTGAAATAAATAAACTTTATTCAATCTTTTTTACATGTGTTCCTACATAGCAACTTGGCTTCATGTCCATTGTATTCTCTACATTTCTACATTTAAAAAAATAGACTAATTGAACAAGAGTATGAAGCCTTATGTAGCATAGCTAAGGAAGCTAAAGTACAATCTTCCAAAAGGTATACCAACAGTAATAGTAAATCAAACACAATGCATGTGCTTAATGTACATCCATATCAATTATGAACAATATACAATGTGTATGCATATTTAATTCTTGTCATGTTCGATGTACACATGTTTGCATCAGAAAAAGTTGAACAAGTGACATGGGCATGAGTAGTCAATCATCACAAACATCAACACAATGACAAGGCCAAAGGTAAAAATTCATATATTATTCTCTTGATATGTTTATGAAATAAATATCCTCAGTTATTTATTCAACTATGCCATGGTAAATATGTTTATGTCATTTACAACACATGTTTTTTAGTTCACAAGAACTATTGACAAGTATAAGTGAAATGCCCAACATAGTGCAAGGTCCAGAGACTAACAGGTATGGTTACAAAACTCTAGCATGCATACTTTATCCAAATTGTGCATCTACTTGTACATTGATGCAACAAAAAAAAGATATATATACAAACTTCCATTCACATTATTTTTCTTGTTCAATTTTTTTTTCACAAAGTCTAAACTTATATCACCCAATATACTATCAATAGAAGGCTTAAACAATCGTCGAACTGGACAACGGTCCACCAGAGACATAATGGTCATGTATAGAACCCACTTAGACAAGGAAAACAAAAGTAGATGCATTATGCGTGTAGAGATGACAGACAACAAAGCCATGATGACAATTGCATTGACTATCCCTACACAACTTGTCTAGAAACATGAAGAGAAGATCTTGCCAGGTAATGGTATATCCATTACAAATTTCAATATATTATCGAAAATAGTAAATGACCGTGGTGATTGTGATTGAATTATATTTCTCAATGAAACAAGTGCTATCAAAAAATCTCCCACGGTTTTCTCAGAATATCATTTCGTACCAGACACAACAATCAACCAATTTGTAGAGAACAATGACATTTACCCAATTGGAACCATTGGTGCAGCTGTCACATTTGCAAGAAAAGTTATCTCGCAACATATTCTCCATATAAAAGATGAAAACTCAGACAACTACAAGGCAATGATATTGTTTTCCATAACCTTTTTTTTGTCCTTTGCTTTGAAATGCTCATATATATCAGACATCTTACATAACTATTAAATTGTTCCATGGTGCAGCTACAATTATTCGACACCTATGCAGATTTATTTTCCTCAATAGAACAACAATTGCATAAAGGGAAATTTTCAATTATGTTGTTCAAAAATATAACGAATAAAAGAGATGTTAAAGAAAGGATCTTTCGCACAACCCAAGCAACATTTGTAGAAAAATTGTGAACAAACATAGTATAGGATCTCAAGAAACTAACTAGCTACACAACTGTTGTATGTATACATATACACCTCCAACGTTGATTTGTTTTTACACATATATATTATATTGTTCAATATATTAACTACTATGTTCACGTGTGCATGTTGAGAGTGTTTTGGTTGCAACAAATGCCTACTCGACCCCCTTCGAGCCTGCATGTTCCAATTGCAATTCTTCCGCTTTTGCCTTTGCGTTTATAAATGATGGCACAATTGATAGTCTACAATGTGGTGCAAAATTCCCTTACATATATATTCATTGCATCAACATTGTCATCTGAACACTCAACAACACAATTTTACAATGTATAGTTAGACAACGTTTTTTACAAGATGTGCTTCCTGGGTTGACAGAATTTCCATATGAAATATACTTGCAGAAAAAGGCAAAGACTATCTACATGCTACATGACTTCCACGTCCATAGAAAATTTACCTTAAATGAGGACAATCCCATACTGCATATCGGTTGAACCCCCAATTTTTTTTTACATATCATGCATTGACAAGAAACGAAATAGTGTGATATTTTTCTATCCATGTTACCCAATCAAGATATGAATAAAGTTTTCCACTACCATGGAAAAGTGAATTGGAGACGCATAATATTGTTGAGTCCAAGAATGAAAAGCATGAGGAAAAACCTCATACAAAGTACCCAATTGTGAATAAATCAGGTCCATCATTTGAGCTGTCAAAATGGCTTGCTCTTCTAAACAGAGCCATCAGACATTTTCAATAATATTACAAATGTTGCATTGTTCAAAGTCCATTAAGTTAAACACTGACTGTTTTTTCCAAAACTAGTAATGTTAGAACATTGTCACGTCAACGTGATCTTGGTTCATAGTAATATCAGAAGAAAATGTTCCTAGTGATATTAGTTCATGTTAATATATAAATCAATGAATTTTTTGGTTCCCATTTGGGAGTTTAGTTATAGAAGGGATACAATGCCCACTCCTTGCTGATTTTTGCTTATGTTGTGTTTGCCAAACTTTTGATCATGTGCTTTGGTGTTGTAGTTCAAGGTTCTCACTAACCTAGTTTTTGGATTATGACTAGATAGTAGATTCAGGATCTTAGCACTTTTTCTATGCTCTTAAGGAATATATAGGACCTTCCTTGCATTTTAATGCAGGATCTGTGGAGAAAATCTAATATGTACTTCATTTAACTAGTTTTGCTTGATTAATGAAATTACCATAAAAAAATTGGAAATATTTTGAAAAAAAAAAAGGATATGTGCTAGCTGAAGTTAAATGGAAATATTCTATCAACCACACAAAAATTAAAATTCGAGTTCATCATTGTTATAATTAAACTCAAATTGACAGTACAATAAATTTATTTCAACAACCCTCCATTCATTCTATTTAGTTTTTTGATGCTTCTCTTATGCAAACACATCCTCAAAACTATAGGTGTGGTTCACTTTATCTATTCCTTGATTGAAAGGCCTATAGAGTTGTGTAAACAACTTCATAGTTGATGTTGGTCCTAAATTCTACCCTTGTCTCCTAAATGGCAGAGTTAGGCTACCACGAGTTTGGAATGTTCGTTATTTTCAATTTGTTTATCACTTAGACGGTTGGTTCACCAAGACAAGAGTGTGGAGAGATTGGAAAGATGATATGGATGTATGTTATCCTTGCCTATTGTTACACCAATGTCAGATAAGTGACATAATAAAGGTGAAAAACGGAGGGAAACAACAAACCATTCAATGAATAATCTGGTGCAAGAAGTTTAATACTTAAAATAATGTTTCAACACATTAAACAATGTATCAAAAACAAAATTACTATCACAGGTTGCAATACAAACAAATCTTCATCAAAGAATTAGATTTTCTCACAGGCACCCCAGGTGCACCCTAGTTGCCTAAACTGACCGATAGTTTGATCTACCAAATCAACCTCCCTATTACTGAATTGGCAGAGGTGAATATTATGGGATATGAATTTTTTTTGTGTGGAACTTTAATTGGGAAAAATTGTTGGTTATTTTAGTTTTTTTAAGGCATTATCATAGTAAGAATGCAACATTATGCTAGCCCATTGTTATCTACAAAGGTGTTGACGTCATGTCCATATTTAATATTGTGCATATATTAAAGCTTATCATATTTGAGAATATGCTTGCATATAAAAATGTTAAGTCGTATATTTTTTCTATTGCTTATGGGTTTGAGAAAAAATTGTGAGTCGAAAACACCTTTCAAATTGGAACATGGTTTACATTTGGGCCACAAAAATACTATTAAAATAAAATAATATGAATAATATTGAAATAAATATAAACAAAATCTCTTTAAACTTGAACCAGAGTTTGTCGAGCTCCAAGTATATTTCATAGATGAGAATGTTTTTCACATAGTTAATGTGTTTCTATCACTTGATAATTATCAGACTAAGTGTTGTTGTGTGAGGGATAAATTTATTTTCTCCCTTTATTTTCCCTCTTCTATACTTACCTGTTTTTCCCTTTTCTTCTTCCCCTCTATTATCCCTTTTTGGTTCTATACTTAGTCGCATTTCTATGATCGTGGGTTCCCGAGTTGGAGGACTCACAGATCCTCATCTCCAACTATATCCTCACATCATGAGTCTGACCGACCATCATTCATTTCCATACTTAACCAATTTTATGACCACGGGTTCCCGAGTTGGGACTATTGAACTCTCATGCCCAGTGTTTCGTGATATACATCTTGCACCCAAAACTTCAGTGATCTACAATTCGATCTGAGACTCCTCAAAATCGCAAGCTTCACTCTACCTATGATGAGTCCTTATGAACGCCACGCCTTTCCATACTTATTCGATTCATCACCTCCTGTTGTCACAGATTCACAGGTTCACGGACTCCCAGGTTCACAAAAGTTTCAAAGAATTTTTCACTCCCGTCCATACTCGCCACCTTCGTGCCCTTCCAAATGCACATTAATTATGATTTTATTAGTGAAAAATCACCACACAAGTTCGAAAATATTGGCATTAATAAGAGAAAATCTACAGGACATCTCCCATTAAAACGCATTAAACCAAGATTTACGGGAGATTATATTATCATGCTCCAACGTTCGTTTCAAATACTATCATGCCAAAATTACTGTCACAGGTTGCAACATTCTTTGAGGCATATGGACGATTTTTTTCACGTATATGTTTTGAGACATTATATTTGTGATCCTACGCATGTTATTGACATGAATTCCTTGCATGTATCGGACGAGGGGGCACTCATGGTTGATCCGATCTACATCATGGATCATCGCATTCGACAACTACGACGTCGATCAGTAGATCAGGTCAAGGTCCATTGGGACAACTATAGTCCGCACTCGGTGACTTGGGAGGATGCATATGATATGTACCAATAGTTTCCATTTTTGTTTGATACATAGACTTATGTTACAATTATACACATTATGTCGACACTTATATACTGTGAAACTTCGGGACGAAGTTTAGACCAAGAGGGGGGTGTATGTAACATCCCTTTCTTGCGCGCACTTAGTGAACTTATTCTTTCAGGACACTTTCTTGCAAGTGATCTGGATTATTATACTATTGGGCATTTGATTATGATTATGATGTGTTATGGATTGATGGCTTCTTATTTTGTTGTATTGACATAGACAAGTGCTATTGACTCAGTTTTCCTGAGTGTGCAGGATTTTGGACCTGAAGGATGCAGAGGCATCGATGAAACCCCTTGGACTCCAGATCGAGTCAGGGAGTGGACTATTTGGGGTTTGATTGTTGTATATATGACATTTATGCATTTGATTAGATGATATGATTATGGATACTATGTCTAACATGATTCATTGATGATGCAGGCTGGTGATATCTTTTCGGCCAGACTCACATGTGGAGTAGAGGGGTCATGCACGACTACCAGAGACATTGAGGGAGACTGTCATAGCCTACTAGCACTCTTGTTGTGGCTTGAACTGTAGGTTAACTCTTACCTAGTTCGAGAAGACCCACAATTATATGAGGTTCGACTGCGACAATCACTCGTGATGATTCTAAGGGGTGCACAATAAGGTAGGGGCCTTATTCCTTAGAGGCCCTTAGTCTCCCAGAAGATCACCTGGGGGAGCATTGACTCCAGGGGTTTTTGATGTCTACCAAGTCAGTCAAGAGGTGAGTGGCACCCTTGGAGCACGTAGTGCATCCTGAAGGGCACGTCATGCAAGAAAAAAAAAAAGAGGCGAGTGGAACCCTTAGAGAACGTAGTGTGTCCTAAAGGGCACGTCGCGCAAGGGAAATAGAATGAGGCGAGTGTCACCCTTGGAGCACCTAGTGTGTCCTGAAGGGCACGTCGCATTGTTAATTAATTAATGAATAAACCTATATTTCCTTAGAATGAATAATGTGATAAGAAAGATTTAAAAACAATTTCCCTAATAAAATGTCGCCCAACCTCGAAAATTAAAATCTAGGTCTAGGTGAAACTTGTGATAAAAGAAAAATATTTATATAAAAATGAAAATAAAAATAAATAAATAATACTAATAATCATCATTAAATATGTGAAAAAGGGGGTTAAGAAACTTGATTAAATTATTTTAATCAAATTATGGAGGGATTTAAAATTTTAAAAGGGAATTAATTGTTTGTCACATCTGCTAATTAAAATTTTATTAATTAAAAAGAAAAAGTGAAAAAGGTAATTTTCTACACTTGCCAATTTATGTTTTAAATGAAAAGGGAAGGAGGGAAATTTAAAAGAATTAGGAAACTAGGAAAAAGTGGGAAACATAAAAAAGAAGAGGGAAAAACAAGGAAAAAAACAAAAAGACTAACTTAGTAAGGTATCTAGCATTTAAGAACTTTATAAATTAAACTCAACTAGTAAATTAATAAGGGGATAAGTCATTAAAATGTGTAAGGGGATATAGGGACACCTAAGAACGATTCTAGGAATTCTTTTAGGTGGGTGAGGGAAATAGGGGTAATTGATTAATTAATGAAATTAATTTATGGTGCAATGAAGGGGATGGGTGACACATGTATGGGGAGGATTTTTATGAATTAAAGTATTAAAAATAAATTAAATGAGAATTTGGGAAAGTAATGGACTTAGAAAGTCTATATAAAGGAGGGAGGATGAGGATGATGGATCTCTTCTGTTTTGTGTAATGTTACGTTGCAGAATTTTAGACTTGACAGCCTTAGCTTGTAGGAGTTGGGATACCCAACTCGGTGATGAGTGGTAGCTCGGCCTTACGAGGCGAGCTGGGAGCTAGTTATTCTCTGTTTTAGTGTGCCTAGACCCTTTGCAGATCAGGGGGCTAAAGGGAGAGAAGAGTACCCCTAGCGTAGGCTGGGAGGTACCAGTGAAGTCTCATCAGTCGGAAAGCGGGAGCTGCATGGAGCGTGTGGGATAATGACTCTGAGCATACGACTTGGGCTACAATATGCTTACTTGATTCTGCATGGTAGATTCTTATTATGCCTCACACTTTAAATTCAGTATTATTATTTTGGTAAAGAAAATGTTTGACTTAGCATTTTAATTGATAACTTAATTTCCCCATAGCCTTAAGCTCATTGTTGATTAACTCCCTTGGATTTTGATCCCTGCATGTTGTGACCGTCCTATGGTTTTATTGATTTTGTGATGAGTTTATGATTCTTACTTCGCCCTCATCCCTAGCTCATTAGTCCTCCCCTGGGTAGTCGGCCATGAGCTGGATCGACGATCATCACTTCGATGTTAATAGAACTATAGATCCTAGTGCCCTACCTTTCTGTGCGAGGATGATGAGTGAAGGATGTTTCTGCCCAGTCATCTAACCATGTTGATTGTTCCAGGTGAGTGTTGTCTTGCGCCTTGATGCAAATATTTAACCTTGCAATTTATTGATTGATGGAGAAGTTTTTTTTACTCTGCCTTAGCCATTGGTTGTGACTGTGATTTGCCCCTTTGTTACTCGGGCGATTTGCCATTAATAAGAATAAAATCGTTTCATTTTAAGACTGCATTTTTGGCCACTTGTAGTGACTTTGATTGCCACTTTTAAGACTAAAATCATTTCCTGGGTATATAACTAGCAATTTTCCAACTTCTTAAGTCTTCATTCATTTGTATTTACTGGGCGATTGCCACTTTTAAGACTGCAATCGTTTCTTGGGTGTATAACTGGTGATTTTCCAACTTCTTAAGTTTGCATTCGTTTGTATTTACTAGGCGATTGCCACTTTTAAGATTGAAATCATTGCCTGGGTGTATAACTGGCGATTTTCCAACTTCTTAAGTTTGCATTCATTTGTATTTACTGGGTGATTGCCACTTTTAAGACTGAAATTGTTGCTTGGGTGTATAACTGGCGATTTGCCAATGTCTTAAGTTTGCATTCGTTTGCATTTACTGGGCGTTTTCCAGTTTTAAGACTGAAATCATTGCATGGGTGTATAACTGGCGATTTTCCAACTTCTTAAGTTTGCATTCGTTTGTATTTACTGGGCGATTGCCACTTTTAAAGACACATTCGTTGCTTGGGTCTACTTGGAGATTTTCCACTTTGTAGGATTTCTTTTCGTTTTTACATTAAGGGTGGATTTTCCCTGTGATTTTATTCCCCTGGCATGTTTTTTTTTTTCTTCTCCATCAAAGGCTGATGCCTTACTAGTTATTGGGGGTGTATCAGTGGGCGTTTTTGTGTAATGGTGGATTTTACTGACAGAGATTTGTTGGTAGGCAATGAATTGAAAAGTTAGAGAGAAGAATTCCCATATAGTTAGGCAGCAGGGTCTTCATCTTGTTTTCCGTTAAATTCAACATTAGTTGTTAGAAGTAATTAAAAACATGAAATAAATTGTGCAAGATTTCGACGATTTTTCCATTGGTTAACCCCTGTGATTTTTCCTTTACCTCTACATCATCATGTATTTATTGATCTCTATGACTTGCCACTTATCTGCATCTTCGTGTCTCTTTCCAGCCTTTTCTTTGACCACCCTAACCTTTGTCTGTAATGTAATGTATAGCTTGAATGTATATGGAATTAAATCTCATTAAATGAAGATGGCATTAAATCTCATTGAATGCATATGGCAGTAAATCTCATTGAAGGTATATGGCATTAAATCTCATTGAATGTATAGCTTGAATGTATATGGCATTAAATCTCATTAGATGAATATGGCATTAAATCTCATTGAATGCATATGGCAGTAAATCTCATTGAATGTATATGGCATTAAATATCATTGAATGTATAGCTTGATTTATATGGCATTAAATCTCATTCAATGTATAGCGACTTTTATTTTAACATGTAACTTGAATTATATGGCATTTATAGCTTGCAATGTATAGCTTGATTTATATGTAATGTATATATTGATCTAGATAGTGCTTGATAATAGCATTAATTCTCGTTGAATAACATCGAGGTGACAATTATTCATAAATGGAAAGATAGCATCAAAATTTCTTTGAATAACGTCATTTGGATTTTATTTATAACTACATAACAACATAAAATGGCAGAAAGGATAGAATTGAAGTGGCATTAATAATAGACATTGATCACATTCAGGATTAGCCCTTCTAGACAATAATGTCGATTTTTTTTTTCAAGCAACGTGGAGAAACTTTAAAATGTTAGGTAGATCACTTATTTTAATGGATAGTTTTTAATGGTTGATAAGCGTATTTGATTTGGTTAAGTGCCTTTCTTAGTGCGCATTATGATAACATATATGAACTTTATAGCTTTGTAACAGTTCAACCTTCACACTTAGACTTCTGGCTTATCAGTTATTGTATGGGTTGTTGGCGGAGTCAGGTATTATCTTGAGATTTTCCTTTGATTGTAGTCATCTTGTGTCTGGGCGACCCATTGCTTGGGGTATGTGTGTGTCCTTCTTATCAGTTTTCGGCTCCTAGCATGTTGGAGTTATCTAGAGTCCTTGGTCTAGATAGGATGTGTTGCACCAAGGTTATTGACGCATCTATCACCTGGGGACGACATGACTCCTGATGAGGGGATCATGGTGTGCCCTATTGGATAGCGGCAAATGATAACTTCTCTAGAGTTAGTTCCTTCCATGTGATTGTTGTCAAGCATTGTAAGTTTGTTTTTGGCGCATGGGTTGAACACCTCCATGCCTTTGGTTCACGTGCCTTGAGGTTCTAGTCTTGGTTCATCAAAGCCGTGGTGTTGGGAGGGGGATGTTGTCCCTTAGCTGGTAGGTGTGGTCATGTTGTGTCGGGGGGTAGTTGTTTCCCCTTGTTTCTCTATGCATGTTTCACCCAGTTTCTCTTGTGCCAGTGCGTGGAGTCATATTTTATTGTTGCCTAGACTGCGTGCTTGCATTCATTGTTAGTTGTGTGGTTAAATTGTTGTCATCGTTTCCTTCTTGCCTAAAAACAAAAAAAAAATATGCACTCCTGCTTCGCTTGTAGTTGTAACAAAGGGGAGGTTACAATGAGAAATACGTATTTTAGGTTCTATGGTTTAGACCAACATCAAAATAATTAGGGTTTTCTTCCTAGATTGTAATTGCATGATAGGAATTCATAGATTTTGTAGATGCTTGACAGGAATTCATAGATGATACGAGGTAAAGTCAGAGAATGGAGCAATACCAGTGAAGATAATTGTACACCGAAAGGGTTTCATTCCATGAGTTACCAAAGAATAAATATGAGTTCAGACTAGAACGCAGAAGAACACATAGGGAAGACAAATAAACAAGGGTGTTTCAACAAGTTGGGAAAACACAAATGAATATACTCATGGAGTTAATAGCGTTATATATGATACCAATTATACCTTCACCATGATCAAATATGTATGCAACATTTTTTGTATGGGTATATGTCCCATTCAACTTCAATAGTCTTCCATATTCCATTATGGTTATAACAAGCATGTTATAAGAATCCTTTCGTATTTCAAATTTTCCACCGATCATGTGAACACAATGGTCTTGTTGTCTGATATGCACAAGGGACAACAAAGTAATTTTCAACTGAGGAAGATAAAGTATATTATGCAGAATAAAATCTAGGAATCCATGCAGCTTAAGTGTGATGGTGCCCATTCCCAAGGGTTTAATGATGGACTTGTCTTCAAAATAAACTATGCCATATCCATTGTCATTTAATTATTCGAAGAAGTCTGTTTAGAATGTCATGTGAGAGGTTTCACCTATTTTAAGAATCCATGCATCTTCACAAGAATCAAGGTAAGCATTAAATAAATCTTAAGTTACTCCTACATTGAAATAGGTAACTATGGAATGAGAAGGTGTTTTATGTTTCGTTGGTTCAAAAGTTTTACCTTTGTCCTCTTTATTATTATGTATTTCTTTGATATTATCCCATGGAACTCTACATATGGTGGCTTCATGTAACCCATTCATTCCTCAATGGTTACAATGAAGGTCATCTTTTTCATAGAGATTATGCCAACCCTCCTACCTCTAATATTCTTCTTTCTGCATCATTTCTTAATGTTGGATATGTGTTATATTATTTACAAGAATACAATTA
>ML782825.1:314194-330912 GCA_009831015.1 Picea engelmannii
AATTATGGATAGAGACACCCTAATTTCAGAGCTAACGTAAACCATCGTCATTTGTAACCTGATAGTTGTCACTACATTTATGGCACACTTGATATTAACACCTTAGATCTTATTATTCTACAGATTGCCACCTTTAGTTAGGAAGTATTGGGTCAAATCTAATTGATGGATGCCTATATGTATGATGTTATTTTAATGCAATGTTATTGAGTTGTATGACCATTGTTGACCTCGCATTGCGAGTTCCTCGTGTTAATTGAATGACTTATCTTGCAAGGCCCTTCTCATTTTGTGGTTGTTCTTTAGTTAGTGTCGTACTTGAGTGTTCGTTGTCAGAATCCGTGTCACACACCTTACGTAAGGGGCGCGATCGTACCTCTTATTTATGCCGTAATTGATTTGTTTTTCAGTTGGTTGCTCGGTCTGTTGTGTGGGGTGGGATGTAGATACCTCCATGCTCCTCAGAACAGTCGCCAGCCTTGAGACCTTAAATGGTTAAAGACGATGGGAAACCGGGCTTGAGCATTGATTATGTGTCTTGGAGGTCCTAACCTTGCAGGGTAGGACGGGCGGGAGGTCAGTCGTTTTTAGTGGTCATTTTTACTGTTGTTATGGTTGTGTTGGTGATGGTTCTCGTTGAGGCGTTCAGCGTTCGTGTGCTGAATCTCGTGTTGAGTCTTGCGGTTAGTCGAGTGGCACCGTACAGTTCATTACGTTGTCACTTCTAGACGCGCGCACACACAAAAATTTTTTTTGCACCTGTTACTAGAATGATCGTCGTAACGAGGCGGTTCATTACATGTATATTGTATTGTAAACAATGTATGAGGTGAATGAATATGGAATATTATGGTTTTCCCGATTTGGGTTTCCAGGGGAAAAATATTTGTGTAATATGTGTATTTTACATTGTATATTTTTTATTCTTTCACTGAAAATCTATTTGCAATAGAATATTGTACAAGGTTAAAATATCAATTTGGTATTAGATAAATTATTATCTTAAGGGGGGCACCTTTGTGGTTAGGGTTTTGGCTCGAGATTGTGATAAGCCTTGTTACAGTGGGAGATTTGTGGTATTGATTCTTCATGCGAAGAGAAATGGTGAGCAGTTCAGAAATGGAGATCGATAAATTTAATGTGAAAAGTTTTGAGTTGTGGAAGATCAATATGGAAGATCTATTGGTAGACAAAGATCAGTGGGTCATGGTGGATCCAGGTATTTCACCTATAGGAACATCAATAGATGACAAGAAAAAGTTGGATCAGAAGGTGAAGAGCACAATCCAATTATGTCTCTGAGATTTAGTATTACTGAATATGTCAGGGGAATCTATAGCCAAAGATTTATGGGATAAGTTGGGGAAATTGTATCAATCTAAGTCCCTGGTAAATAAACTATTTCTGTGGAAAAAGTTGTATAACCTGAGGATGAGATATGGAGACTCGGTGATAGAGCATCTGAATGCCTTCAACACCATGGTAACTCAGTTGTTATCTATTGAGATTAAAATTTCATATGAAGATAAGTGTGTCAATTTACTGTTCTCTTTACCAGACTTGTGGGATAGTCTGATTGTGGCCATAGGTAGTAATAAAAATACCTTGAGTTTTGATGATGTGGTCTCATCCTTTTTATCATAAGAGATGAGATGAAAGAGAATTGAAGGACATAGCATAGATGCATTATTTGCAAGAGGATTCTCCTAGGATAGAAATATATCTAAGTCCTCAAGTGGGAGATCAAAGTCTAAGGGTATATCTAAATATCTCAAAATTTTTGTGAAGGTATGATGGAGATGTGTAAAAGAGGGGAACTTCAAGAAGAAATGTAGATCCAAAAGAGTTGAGAAAGTGAAGGGATATGAAGGTGCTCCCTCTACAAAAGAAAAGACCTCCAAGGAAGAAGGAGGGAATGTGTACTTTGATTCTTCAAGAACACATGTAGATAATGAGGCATGGTTGGTTGAATCAGGTGCATCCTTTCATATGACTCCCCATAAAGAGTGGTTCTGTGAATATAAAAGGTATGATGGAGGTAATGTTTTCTTAGGTGATGACTCGACAAATAGAATCATAGGACGAAGAAAAATCAAGTTGAGGCTCATATATGGAAGGATTGGAACATTGCCTGGTGTTCTACACATCCTAGGATTGGCCAAAAATTTGATTTTTTGTAAGAAAAATGGATGATGTAGGGGTAAAAATGATATTTGAAACAGAAAATTGCAAGATGGTTCAAGGAGAAATGGTGTTGTTTAGAATTTGTCGGAAGAACTACAGTGTTATTGACAACTTGTCGTCGATGTTTCGGATCCACAACAGGATCAATCTTCAATACAAAAAGAAAAGACCTATAAAAAGAAAATAACAAACCTCAACAGAGAAACAACCAAACCCCAAGCCTCACCGCCTACCTCCCTTACATCCAAGGAGTCACTGATAAAATCACAAAAATCCTAAACAAGAAGGAGATTAAGACCTCATTCAGACCACTTAATACCATCAAACAGAAAATGAGATCTGTTAAGGACAAGCTTGACCAACACAATTTCAAAGGAGTATACAGACTAGATTTCTCTTGTGGAAAATGCTACATTGGAGAAACATGACGCTCTTTCAACACCAGGATTAAAGATCATAGTGCTGACATCAAGAATGAATGAACTCGCAACTCAGCACTAGCTGAACACTCTCTCACAACTAAGCACCACATACACCTAGAGGACACCAAAATCTTAGCTAAAGAAGACCATCTCCTTAAAAGACGAATTAGAGAGGCAATCGAAATCATCAAAAATCCCGATAACCTAAATAGATACAATGGCCTAGATATTAGTGAAAGTTGGATCCTGCTCATTCGGGAAAGAAAACATTATTAACCTTACCCTCAGAACTCTAGTACTTACACCCTCACTTTTTCCGAACCTTAACTTAACCTAATCTTTAAAACCAACCTTATACCTTATAAAAATCCCTTTGACATACATTAATAATAATATTATTATTACCTTTTTACATATTAAACCTAACTTAACCTTAACCAACATAATACTAATTAAAATTAAACCATTTCAAGACCAACCTAATTGATTCCAACTTATAATCTTCTACCACTAATATAATATTAATGCTACCTCATTAACCCTAAATTTAACCTATAAATAACATAAAATTAATATTAATAATATTAGCATCCTCAAACCTAGGGTTTCACTTAGTCGACCACTAATATAACAATAATAATATTAATGCTACCTCATTAAATTAACCTTAATTTAAACTATAATTAACATAAAATTAATATTCATAATATTAACACCATATGGTTAACCCTAGATTTAGCCTATATTTAACATAAAATTTAATATTAATAATATTAACCTAAATTTAGCCTATATTTAAGCCTAGATTACTAGTGATGCTTAGTTAAATTAACATAAAATTAATATTAATAATATTAACATCCTCAAACCTAGGGTTTCACTTAGCCTACCACTAATATAACAGTAATAATATTAATGCTACCTCATTAAATTAACCTTAATTTAACCTATAATTAACATAAAATTAATATTTATAATATTAACACCATATGGTTAACCCTATATTTAGCCTATATTTAACATAAAAATTTAATATTTAAACCACTTAATTCATTATTTAAATCACTATTAAATACCTATTTTGGAAAAATATCCTCAAACCTAGGGTTTCACTTAGCCGGCCTTAGTTTTCCACCCTCCTTATCATTATTTATTTAGGGCTCCTCTCTTATTTTTCCTCGGGCTTTTTTGTCCTGAAGATGGATCCTGTTGTGGATCCGAAACGTTGACGACAAGATGTCAATAGCACTGTGGTTCTTCCGACAAATTCTAAACAAATCTCTCACCACAGAAACCTAAATGAGGAGAAATGGTGTTGCTGAAGGGAGTTCGGATTTGAAATTTGTATAAGCTACAAGGAAGCACTATTAGTGATGGGTGAAATAGTTCCATTGTTCTTAAAATTGGAGCAAAAGAATAAAAAAAATCCTATAGTCTCTAGAGAAAAGGTTATGTTGTGGCATCGAAGATTGGGGCATATCAGAGAGAAGGGTCTTTGACTACTACACGGTAAAGGTATGGTTGAAGGTATGTCTAACTACTCTCTTGATTTTTATTTCTATGAACATTGTGTATATGGGAAGAAGAATCGGGTAAGATTTCGCCTCGTGCAATGAAGCTAGAAGGAATTTTACAGCTAGTTCATAGTGATGTGTTTGGACCTGTGTCGGTTCCATCATTGGGAAAATCTATGTACTATGTCTCATTTATAGATGACTTCTCGAGGAATACTCGGATATATTTCCTCAGGAAGAAATCTGAAGTGTTTGATAGGTTTAAATATTTTAAGGCTCTTGTTGAGAATCAAATAGAAGAAAACAATTAAGGTGTTGAGGAAAGATAATGGTATAGAGTTCTGTAGGAATGAATTTGAAGAACTATGTAAGAAGTGTGGTATATCAAGGAACAAGACAACTCCATATACACCTTAGCAAAATGGATTTGCAGAAAGGATGAACATGACGTTGATGGAAAACAAAAGGTGCATGCTCAGTGGTGCCAGGTTAGGGAAAGTATTATGGGAAGAAGAAGTGGGTATTGCATGTTACCTGGTCAACAGATCACCCTTGTCAACACTAGATGAAAAGACTCCACAAGAGGTATGGACTGGTAAGAAACCTTCTCTCACACATCTCAAGGTATTTGGTTGTGAGGCCTATGTTCATGTTCCAAAGGAAAACATGAGTAAGCTATATAAGAATGATGAAAAGTGTATCTTTATTGGATATAAATATGGTTTTAAAGGTTATAAGATTTGGAACCCAGAAACTAAGAAGGTTTTTTATAGTTGAGATGTGATATTTAGAGAAATGAAGGATGTTTTCAAATAGGAAGTCCTACCAAGTAAGGAAGAACCAGAGAAAATAGATTTTGATCCAAAGGATGATGAATCAAACTCTACAGAAGAACAAGAATAATAAGAATAAGATCCTCATACTCCAATATTGAGGAGATCAGTGTGGGAAAAAACACTACCAGAAAGGTATACTCCATCTAATTTTCGTTCAAATTTTTCTTTGTCAATTACTGATGGTGATCCTAGAACTATTAGGGAGGAAATGATTTTAGAGGATGTAAAACTATGGGAAAATGCCATGGTTGAAGAAATGACAACCTTGGATAAGAATGAGGCTTGGGATATAGTGGAGTTTTTGAATGGAAGAAATTCCATTGGCAACAGATGGGTATTTAAAAGAAAGATGAATGCAGAAGGAAAAGTGGAGAAATAGAAATCTTGGTTAGTAGCAAAATTGTATTCCCAGGTTGAGGAAATTGATTTTGGTGATATTTTTTCTCCTGTTTCCGAGTTAACTTCTATTAGATTTTTGTTATTTGTTGTTTCTACATTTGATTTTGAAGTAGAATAGATGGATTTGAATATAAAATTGCTACATGGGGATCTGGAAGAAGAAATTTGTATGAAGCAACCAAAATAATTTGTTGTGAAGGGAAAGAAGGAGCTGGTATGCAAGCTAAAAAAGTACCTGTATGGTTTAAAACAGTCACCAAGGATTTGGTATCAAAAATTTGATACTTATACGCCGGGGATTGGATTCACGAGTAGCAAATAGGATCACTATGTGTATTTTAAATTAATTGGTGATCATTTGATTTATTTGGTCTTGTATGTGGATGACATGTTGATAGGAAACACCAAGGAGATTATCAGGGATATGAAAAATCATTTGTCCTCTAAATTTGACATGAAGTATCTTGGTGCTACAAATTTCATTTTGGGCATGGAAATTAAAAGATATCAGGAAAACATGAAACTATGGTTAAATCATACAAAATATGTCAACGCACTATTGCAAAGATTTAATATGCAGGAATGTATATTGGTCAGGGTCCCTATTTCTGTAGGTGTAAATATATATGCAGATCAATGCCCCAAGACACAGGAAGAGGAGGAGGAAATGTCACATGTTCCATATGCTAGTGCGATTGGCATTTTGATGTATGTAACAGTTTGTACTAAACCAAATATCACACATGAAGTGGGAGTTTTGAGAAGGTATATGTCAAAACTAGGGAAGGATCATTGGACAACAATAGAGAGGGGTTTTAGGTATTTGCGTGGAAATGATAGTTATGGATTGTGCTACCAAGGAGGACTAGGATTTGACAAAGTGTTGGACATACATGGCTTTGTGTGCAGAATGTGATAGAGATATGGATCGTAGGAGATCTGTAACATCCCGCTTTGGGACACTGAGAAAACTTATTATTTGAGGACACTTGCTCGCAAGTGATCTGGACTTTTATGGTGTTAAACCATTTATGCTTGATTATGATTCGATTGATAGACGACATGATGTTTTACTATTTGATGTAGACAGGTGCTATTGACTCAGTTTATCGAGTGTGCAGGGTTTTGGACCTTGAGGATGCAGCGACATCGGTAGAACCCCCTTGGACTCTGGATTGAGTCAGGGAGTGTGTTATTTGGGTTGATTTATTTACTCTGATATTTCATTGATTTGATGATTTGATTTTTGACATGTTCTGACACGATTGTCGATGATGCAGGCTGACGATAGCTTGCCGACCAAACTCACATATGGAGTAAAGGGGCCACACACGATTTCTAGAGAGGTTGAGGAAGATGGGTGGATAGTAGCCCTGCCACCGCCTACTAGCACTCCCGCCATGGCTCGAACCGTAGGTTAACGATTACCTAGTTCGAGAGGATACAAGATGCCATGAGGGCAGACTGCGACAATCACTCACGACGATTCTAAAGAGCGTGCAATAAGGCGGGGGCCTTATTCCTTAGAACCCTTAGTGTCCCACAAGTTCACCTTGCGGAGTGTTGACTCCAGGGGTTATAGATGTCTACCAATCAGTCCAGTTGGCGAGTGGTACCCCTGGAGCACGTGGTGCATCCTGAAGGGAACGTTGCACAAAAGAAACACAAGAAGCGAGTGGCACCCTTGGAGCACGTGGTGCATCCTGAAGGGCACATCGCGTAAAGGAAATGAACGAGGTGAGTGGCACCCTTGGAGAATGTGGTGCGTCCTGAAGGGCACGTCGCATTGATGTGGATGAAGGAAACAAACCTAATTAGCCCTAATATAGTAACGCCTTAATAAATTATTAAAACGACACCCCTAAACTAATCGTCGTCCAGTTCAAATTCTAAACCTAACTCAAAAAAAAAAAAAACTTCTCTAAGATAAAAGTTTTGTTCAACCTTAAGGAAAAAGGCCCTAACTCTAACTCTAAAAAGAGCCTAACCCTAATTCTAAATGAATAGCTCCTATGAATCTTGACCTAATCCTATACCCAAATATCTTTAGTAATAAAAATTAACCCTAGTAACCATTAAAATAATTAAGCAAAGAATCATTATGAGATTTTAGGCTAGAGTTCGCACCTCAATGCAGTGTAGGGAGAATACAATTTTTAGAACGTACCTGAGCTCTAGTTATTGGATTCTTTAGCGTTAACTTCATCCAACTACAACCAATATATCAAGGGATATATTTTAGTTAACTCAGACAATAAATTTCATTGAATGCCTCTCCTTCCTTAACCGCAACCTGCAATGAGAGTTCATTAACTTATTGAAAACATATCTCCCTTAGGAACGCAATATTTTTTCAAAAATTAAACTAATTCATAAATAAACGAATACCAAAAGCCATAGTTTTGATTGACAGATCGCATGACCATTAGTGAATAAATTGAATGCTTAAGGGATTAATCTATATTCTTTAAAACTCATACATAAACTCGGATTGAACCAATAGTAATAAAATTTTTAACAAGCGAGAGTATAAATATATATATATATATATATATATATATATATATATATATATATATNTTAAAAAAAAAAAAAGGGGGTGAAAACTTAAACGAAATATGATTTAGGGTTTGAGACTCGATAAAAAGAAAGGGGGAAGGGGGAAAAAGGGGAGGGGGCTATTAGGTATTGTTATGCTACCAAACTGGAGAACGAGACTGATTGCTTGTGAGGAGTTGGGGATTTCCTCAGCTGTATTAGAGTGGTAGCTCAGCCTTGGAGGTGGGCTGAGAAGCTAGGTTACTGTCTGGATTGTGTGTGGCCCCTTTGTGGCTCGGGGGGCTGAGGGGGAAGCAGAGTACCCCTAGTGTTTGGCTGGGAGGTACCGGTGATTCCTCTATGGTCGGAATGGAGCAGGGGCGGCACGGCGCGCGGACAACACTCGAGGACAACGCTGAGGCAACAGTATGATCTTTAAATTGTAGTTAGAATGCATGGTAATTTTTATTTATGGTTCTAGACTGTGTAGTTTTTATTATTCCATGTTCTGGACTATGTAAAAAAAAATATATATTTACTGTTCATCATTCTTGAATGTGTAAATTTCTATGATTTATTGTTCTAGCCCGTGGAAATTATTATTATTTAATGTTGCACATTCTCTACGATTATGTGATACTGAAATGGGTTAACACCGTGTCTGCTTTTTCCTTCACCTAATTTAAGGGCATTTCCACCCTGTTTACCCTAAGCATCTTTAATGGGTTCCTGATTTTACACCCTGAAATTGATGAAGCCATCCTCACTGCCAGTCCACGCGTTGTCTGTGGTTCCGTTGGGTATATTTTAGGCTTTTCTTGACTGGGTAGAGGGGCGAATCGTGCATTCCCCAGGTCTGCTCTGTTCGTTGGTGTTCTGCGTTGCTTGCTCACTGTCAACTCTAACCCAGTCTGCGATAGCATTTTCGCATGCTTTTAGCTCATCCTTTCTCCTTAACCCTTCGTAGTTTCATTCCTGGGCGTGAACGTTTCTGGCGTTTACAGTTGATGCTTGTGTAATTTTTTTCTGGCCCTCGAATGAAGGGTTCTGACATTGCGCTTTACCTGAGTGTAACCACATTTAACCACAACCGTCTTTTCTTTCACCGGTACGTTCGCTGCCCAGACCGAAGTTTGGTTACACCCACGCGTTGCAGCCTGGACAGAGGCTCGGAAATCCCTGTGCGCATGACTGTTGGACGGAAGTTCCTTACCCTGTGCGTCTACTGTGGGACATAATCTTAATTACCCTGTGTTCATAATAAAATGGGTATTAATGAGGTTCATAAGAACTATGTTTAAAAAGACAGTCATCTTCAGAAAACGATTGTTATAATTTCAAGAAATGATGTTTATATTTTCAGAAAATGCTTTTTATATGATGTTTATATTTTCCGAAAATGATTTTTTTTATTTTCAGGAAATTATTTTTATATTTTTATAATTATAGACTCATAATTAATGTTGCTTAAACGATTGCTTTACTACAACTGTCTTGTTTTAGGGTTCGGATTTTCTTTCCATAAATTCTAACATTGATTTATTCCCTGAACATAAGTGGTCGTGGTACAGCTGGCTTGTATTATTATTAGTGGATAGTTCAGTTTTCCTTCCTAAAATCTCGATATTTCTACATTCTAGTGAGTGCAATGAACTGTAATGTAACATGAAGAATTGTTATGCTAAGATTAGTGTAGTACCATTTTTATTTCATGCTAATTCCCATGCTGCTTTATTTTCATTTAATTTCCATCTTACTTTATTTTCATGCAAATTCAACTGTAAATAATAATAGTAGATTGTAAATGTGCCTGTGATTTAATTTCCATGCCACTTTATTTCCAGGATAACTTTCAATATAAATGTATTTTAGAATGAAAAGGTGATGATAGGGAAAGGTTATGGTATTATACATGAATGTTGGATTATTTTATGGTAAGTAGAAATTTTTTATTTTTGATAACAAACAAATAAGAATATGATGATAGTGTTAGTGACATGATATTAATGTTAGTGTTAATTCCCTTGCAAGGTTGTGATCTAAAATATGATTCCATGGTTATTATGGATGTTTTTCTTTAATTCTATTATAATCAATAATCTTGTAATCATTAAGCATATTACCCTTGCATCGAACTTTTACTCATGCCTTAAGATTTTACTAAGGCATCAAATTAGTGGCTAGTTGGATGAATTTAGAAGTAGAGGGCAGATTGAGAATTATTTTATGACAGCCATAAAGGATGCAACCATTTACTTATGTAGTTAGTATTCAATAATAGCAAGCTATTTAATTCAGTTAATGTTTAATTAAGGTTTTTACAAAGCAATGGAAGTTGATATAATGGAATGGAATGGAATGAAATGATAGTGAATGTTAATGAAGGGTACTGGGATGTAATGGGAGGTCAATATGAGGTAAGGTCATTATTAATGCGATGTTGTACAAGGTCTTATGTTAATACTAATATTCTAGGGGATGTACATGATCATGTGGTCATCATTATGGTATTGAAATCGCAGATTATTTGTATGTGTTATGTTTTAATTAAAGATTGATTGATCGAATAGTGCGCCTAGAAATAAAAAGGAATTGTTCCTCAAGTTGGTTACGATTAGATAGTTTACATATATCGGACACCTTGCGCGCTTGTAATTTCATTTGGATTGAAGAAATGGTTGAATGTTTAGATTTTCGGTTGCACGCCATGCACATTGTTGGAATGATTTTTAATTCTCGCCCGCAATTGAAGGGTTATGTTACTGTATTGAAATGTGGGTTACCTTGGGTTGGTCTGATGATGGTCCTTAGATTAGTGGGATTGGTTTCCTGTGTCGGGAGGGATGTAGACACCTCCATGTAGCTTAGTATATATGTCTATATGTATTTCATGTGTAAGAATCGAGTGCCATATCAAGAGTCTCGAGCCCTTTAAAGGCAGGGTTTCCACTCTTGTGACACGCCTAACGGAGATTACTAGTTTATGCCTGAGCAGTCGGCCAGGAGCCTATCTGACCTTCTCTCTCTCCGAAGAAGAGAACTAAGATTAAACACCCTGCTTTCCTATGCAGAAATGGTAAGATCTACTACCATGGATTCTTCCCTCTGTGTTTGTACTGTGCCTACCCCAGTGTGTCGTTAAATGTTTACATTGTGTGCCTTATATCCTTGGTCGTTTATTATTGCGGTCACTTGTTGTGCGCCTTATGTCTCTGGTCGTTCATTGCTTGCAGCTACATGTTATACGTCTTGTCTTCTGGTGGTGATCATCGTGGTTGCGTCGGGTTGGTTGCCATGTGGTGACGTAGATTCAAGTGTGTCTATTTCCTTTCTACACGCGTGCACACACATTTAAACAAAAAAATAAAAAATAAAAATTTGCACCTGTTATTAGAGTTGTTGTCGTAAAGAGGAGGGTCTTTACATATGGTATCAGAGCCGGTTCAACCCGTGGCTTGGGGTTCCCTACAGCTTTCGTGGACATGATTAGATTTGATTATACTGTTGTTGATTGAGTTGATTGTGTCCGTGCAGGTAATCATGGTTAGAGTACGTCGCGGAGGTAGATGACGGGGTGCTAGAGGGGGAGGCATGACGCTTCCAGCAACATCCACGCCTGAGGGGTCTAACCCCCAGGGAGGCGAGCAGGTTCTCGGATAGGAGCAGATAGTAGTTGGCGATGTTGTTGAGATGGTGAAATCTTTTTAGCGCATGTCTGAGGCGCTTATCAGCAGATTGGATCGAGACGAGGCCATGGCGTCGGCACCCCCTGAGGTTCCATCGCACGCACCGGACATTACAGGTAGCATTCACCATGAACTCGAGAAGGTAAAATTTCTCGAGTTCTTTGGTGCCCCGGATGGCACAGCCGCCGAGGCATGGTTGGAGAATATGGCGATGTGCTTCGCACTTCACGATTATACCTCCAACATGAAGGTACGCATGGCGGTCTTTCAACTAAAGGGGAGAGATCTTCTATGGTGGAAGACGCTCCTGCCGCAGCTGAACATGGCCGTTGAAGACGTGTCATGGGAACTGTTTGAGGAATGATTCTGAGAGAGGTACCTTTCATAGGAATTCATTGAGCATCAGCTCAATGAGTTCAACGTGTTACGACAGGGAGGTCGTACGGTGCCCAAGTACGAGGCACGTTTTATGGATTTTCTCCGGTATGCTCCGCACCTTAACACTGAGAAGCTCAAGGTCAACCGGTTCGTGTTTGGCCTTAACAGTAGCCTGCGTGTGAAGGTTAGGATCTTGATGCCTCAAACCTTGCACGAATTTGTCCAAAAGGCCCTCATAGCAGAGGAGGAGCTTATCAGTGGGGGGTAGACCAGGACTCTAGCGAGACCCGTAGGGCAGAGTTCAACCGGTATGCCGCAACATCAGACATCAACGAGACATACGCCGGGACATCGTGGCTTCCAGAAGGGATCCACTTTTTCTACACCCCGATGACCGCCACCTCAGCAACAGACACCTTATCGAGGACCATAGCACCAACAACAACGTCGCCTGCAGCAGTAGCAGTTTAAGCCTGTCCAGCAGAATAGACCAGGGTTTCAGGCCAGTGTGCAGTCATCTTCTACTTCGGGTACCAGGACTACTGGGCTAAAGAAGGGTTGTTGGATGTGTGGGGAGCCACACTACCAGCACGACTGTCCTGTGGAGAGGACCAGGGCGTCCGGATCAGCTGAACCCGCTACCGTGGGAGATATGGGCAAGGCCCATCGGATTCATGCAGTAGTGAATAACCGCCAGGCAGAGCACCAGTCGACTTTTCTTGAGACGACAGGTACTGTCACTGACCATACCGTTAGTATTTTGATAGACCCAGGTGCTACTGAGAGTTTCATTTCTGCTGCAGCGCTAAAAAGGATTAAGGCAAAGGCAGTCGAACAGGATGAGTTTAGCTTTGTGGAGATGGATTCGGGAGCGAAACAGAAGGTTGGAGGAAAGGTTACGGGATGTGCCCTTAACCTGGGAGAGTTTGTCACGAGGGTCAACTTATACATCACGATCTTAGGATCTTATGACGTTGTGATCGGTATGGATTGGCTGGAAACGCATGAGGCGATACTCAACTGTAAGACGAAATGGTTGAGCTTGGTTGATTATGAAGGACAGAGACATGTGATTGTAGGATGGAACCAGGGAGTTTCCCTGCGGTTCGTCCCTTCCTTACAGTTACAGAAGAGTATGCGCAAGGGGTGCAAACTTTATGCGATCCTCACGCTAAACGAGAAGGGAGTAACGAAAGGTCTAGAGCACCTTTCGGTGGTGAAGGAGTTTGCGGACGTATTTCCAGAGGAGTTTCCTAGGAAGTCGCCGGAAAGGGAACTGGAGTTTACCATAAACTTGAAATCGGTAACCGAACCGATAGCAAGAACGCCTTATCGGATGTCGACCCCGGAGTTGCAAGAGTTGAAAATGCAACTGAAGGAGTTTTTGGACCTGGGACTGATACATCCTAGTGTGTCACCGTGGGGTGCACCAGTTATTTTCATACGAAAGAAGGACGGGTCATGGAGACTTTTCATTGACTACCGTCAACTGAACAAGGCTACGATCAAGAATCAGTATCCCTTACCAAGAATTGATGATCTGTTCGATCAAATGAAGGGTGCGACGGTGTTCTCCAAGATCGATTTGCGATCAAGGTATCACCAGTTATGGATCAAGGAGGATGACATCCCTAAGACTGCCTTTAATACGAGATTTGGACATTACGATTTTACTATTTTACCTTTTGGACTGAAAAATGCCCCAGGGGTATTCATAAGTTTGATGAATGGGGTGTTCCGCGAGTACTTGGACAAGTTCGTCCAAGTATTCATTGACGATATTTTGATCTACTCTCGGATGACGGAGGAGCATGATGAGAACTTGCGCTTGGTACTACAATGTTTACGAGAACACAAATTATATGGGAAGTTGTCCAAATTCTCTTTTTATCAATCGAGGATTCACTACTTAGGGCATGTCATCTCCGGCGAAGGTATCGTCGTGGATCTAGCCAAGGTTGAGGCTATTATGGAATGGTCTGCACCGATGAATGTCACAGAAGTGCGTAGTTTTATGAGTTTAGCAGGATACTATCGATGGTTTTTCGAGGGATTTTCAAATATAGCAAATCCGATCACGGAATTGCAGAAGAAAAACAAGAAGTTCGTTTGGACCGAGAAATGCGTGGAAGCATTTCGGAGGCTTGAGGAGTTGTTGACCACAACGCTGATACTAACGGTCCTTGACATGGACGTAGACTTCTTGGTATGCACTGACACATCCAAGGAAGGTTTAGGCGGAGTCTTGATGCAGGACGGACAAGTGATTGCTTACATTTCGAGGAAGTTGAGAAGGCATGAGGAGAACTACACGACGCACGATTTGGAGTTATTAGCCATCGTATATGCCTTGAAGGTTTGGAGACACTACCTTGTTGGAATAAAATTTGAATTAAAGACTGATCATTGTGGACTACAACACATTTTTACGCAAAGCGACCTGAACGCGCGACAACGGCGTTGGTCATAATTTCTTAGCGAATACGACTTCTTGCCTCTAGTAGAGTTCGCTTACAACAACAGTTATCAAAGCACCATAAAGATGGCGCCTTTTGAGTTTATTTATGGGCGACCGTGTCGAACGCCCTTGAGTTGGGATCGTCTTGAGGATAGGGTCCTAGTGGGGCCAGAAGTGATCCAAGAAATGGAAGAGAAAATGAAAACCATAAGACAAAGGATTAAAGAAGCGCAGGATCGACAGAAGAGTTATGTCGATGCGCACAGAGTCGACCGTAGTTACGAGGTCGACGACCGAGTTTTATTGTGGGTTAAACCGCATAAGAGCTCGATAAAGTTTGGAAAGGGAGCTAAACTCTCTCCTAGGTTCGTGGGACCTTTCGAGATTGTGGAGAGAATGGGGCCCGTGGCCTATCGACTAGCCTTGCCTGATTCTTTGAGGCGTATGCACGATGTTTTTCATGTATCTGTTTTGAGACATTATGTTAGTGATCCTATACACGTGATTGACATGAGTTCCTTCCAGGTATCAGACGAGGGAGCGCTCACGGCTGAGCCGGTCCGCATCTTAGATCATCGCACTCGACAGTTACAACGTCGAACGGTAGACCAGGTCAAGGTCCAGTGGGACAGTTATGGTCCGCACTCGGCGACCTGGGAGGACGCATATGATATGCGCCAGAAGTTTCCATTTTTGTTTCATAGATAGACTTTTGATACTGTGGTACTTTTATTTCGGCATTTATACTGCGAAACTTCGGGACGAAGTTTAGACCAAGAGGGGGTGTATGTAACATCCCGCTCTGGCACACTAAGAAAACTTATTATTTGAGGACACTTGCTCGCAAGTGATCTGGACTTTTATGATGTTAAACCATTTATGCTTGATTATGATGCGATTGATAGACGACGTGATGTTTTACTATTTGATGTAGACAGGTGCTATTGACTCAGTTTATCGAGTGTGCAGGGTTTTGGACCTTGAGGATGCAACGGCATCGGTAGAACCCCCTTGGGCTCCAGATTGAGTTAGGGAGTGTGCTATTTGGGTTGATTTATTTACTGTGATATTTCATTGATTTGATGATTTGATTTTTGACATGTTCTGACACGATTGTCGATGATGCAGGTTGACGATAGCTTGCCGACCAGACTCACATGTGGAGTAAAGGGGCCACACACGATTTCCAGAGAGGTTGAAGGAGAGGGGTGGACAACAGCCCTGCCACCGCCTACTAGCACTCCCACCGTGGCTCGAACCGTAGGTTAACGATTACCTAGTTCGAGAGGATCCACGATGTCGTGACGACAGACTCCGACAGTCGCTCACGACAATTCTAAATGGCGCACAATAAGGCGGGGGCCTTATTCCTTAGAACCCTTAGTCTCCCACAAGTTCACCTGGCGGAGTGTTGACTCCAGTGGTTATAGATGTCTACCAATCAGTCCAGTTGGCAAGTGGCACCTTTGGAGCACATGGTGCATCCTGAAGGGCACGTCGCGTAAAGGAAATGAACGAGGAAAGTGGCACCCTTGGAGCATGTGGTGCATCCTGAAGGGCGCGTCGCATTGATGTGGATGAAGGAAAAAACCTAATTAGCCCTAAGACAGTAACGCCTGAATAAATTCTTAAAATGACACCCCTAAACTAATCGTCGTCCAGTTCAAATTCTAAACCTAAGTAAAAAAAAAGAAAGAAAAAACTTCTCTAAGATAAAAGTTTCGTTCAACCTTAAGGAAAAAGGCCCTAACTCTAACTCTAATAAGAGCCTAACCCTAATTCTAAATGAATAGCTCCTATGAATCTTGACCTAATCCTATACCCAAATATCTTTAGTAATAACAATTAACCCTAGAAACCATTAAAATAATTAAGCAAAGCATCATTATGAGATTTTAGGCTAGAGTTCGCACCTCAATGCAGTGCAGGGAGGATACAATTTTTAGAACGTACCTGAGCTCTAGTTCTTGGATTCTTTAGCGTTAACTTCATCCAACTACAACCAATATATCAACGGATACGTTTTAGTTAACTCAGACAATAAATTTCATTGAAGCCCTCTCCTTCCTTAACCGCAACCTGCAATGAGAGTTCATTAACTTATTGAAAACATAACTCCCTTAGGAACGCAATAGTTTTTCAAAAATTAAACTAATTCATAAATAAACGAATACCAAAAGCCATAGTTTTGATTGAAAGATCACATGATCATTAGTGAATAAATTGAATGCTTAAGGGATTAATCTATATTCTTTAAAACTCATACATAAACTCGGTTTGAACCAATAGTAATAAAAATTTTA
>ML782825.1:342315-355266 GCA_009831015.1 Picea engelmannii
AGTTCATATTTGTGAACTAGAGCAGAGAGCAATGGTTGGTGATAATGAGAAAAATGAAAGACCTAGAAAAATTCTCATGGAGTGCATGGAAAGTGTATTCCAACACAGAGAAGAGATGTCAATGTTAGAGGGATCAAGAAAGACAGACGAGTCTCAATATTTTCAAACTAATTGTTTATTTTAGCATGTGTTTGCGTGTTATAAGGATGTACATGTACAAGAAGTTTTCATAAAGGGAAAATAGGTTGCATTGTCTCATGGGTGTTGGAAAATGTGGTTCCTTTGAAACCTCACCTTTTTGGATGTTTTAGTCGACCAAGTATTTGGGTCAATGGCAAACTAAATTGTTGTTTAACCATGTCCACTTAAGGATTCTCGATCCATGTTTTATGGAAAGGTGCAACCACCTTCACCCGAGTTTGTTGACTTTGGTCCTTGACCAAATCTACTTATAGATGACCTTAGTGATTGATCTATCATCATATTAGACTATCAAATCATCTCGTGATATATTCTCTCATTCTCATTGAATGACTTGTGCTTCAATGTTACGGTGTCTTTCGACATCACCACTTCCTCGGATCCATTTCCCCTATGTTCACTGTCCCAACAATGAGGATAATAAATAAGGAATATATATACAAAAAGAGAGTGTAGAGAAAGACATCGTTTTAAAAGAAAACAAGATGTTTATGTGTGAATAACCTCGACTTGTTGTTGAACAAAGTACGAGTACCAATTACTTTCAGCATATTGTAGAAGAGGACAAATTAAAGGTTTCAGGAGATGGAATAGAAGGAAATAAGAAAGGAAAACTTATAATAGGTCAAATGGAGATCAAAAGAAGTTTGGAAAATGAAAGGAAAGATATTTTAGATGGAAGAAATACCTTGTTGATGGAAGGATCCCCAACACATAAAGTTTGAGTTTTTGAAGTAACAGATAATCCTAATTTCAAGCAATGGTATGATCCTTATAAAGGTGGAAGAACATATAACTTAAGAAATAATTCTTAAGAAAGGGAGTGACAAAGTAAGATATTGAAGGAGGATCAATGTAGAACATCGATGGAGATGATGAAGAGTCCACTAAAGTAAAAAATAGGTGGAATAATGAAGGAAGAGGCCATGAGTAGATTACAAGATAGAAAAGGAATTAAAGTTAAAGAGGAAGGCAAAGACAAGGTGGTGTTTTCATAACCAATACAACATATAACCAATTCTAAACAAGATGAATGTATGATGAAATTCATATGTTGGCTTGAAGGAATTGTTAAAATCCATAAGGAAGAAGAATACGAGGTCAAGAATGAAACACATGAAATTTTGAAATGGAATATGTGGTATAAATTCTTCTTTTCAATATATTGTGACAAATATTATTATGAATGTATGAATCTTGAAGACCAACAATACCACATATGATTATGAATGTATGAATCTTGAAGACCAAAAAGACCACATATGATTGTGAATGTATGAATCTTGAAGACCAACAAGACCACATATGATTGTGAATGTATGAATCTTGAAGACCAACAAGACCACATTAGAGATACGATAGAAGTGAGAAGAAAGTAGTTGAATGACAACCAAGTTGAAGCAATGATAACCCGTTTGATTGATCATTACTTCATGATCATAAGTTTGAAGGAAAATCTACAAGGATATGGATTAAACACTCACTTTGAAGGTGTGAGATGTTTGTTTCATGATTTCTTATTTGGTAAGAAGCTAGTATCCTATGAATACAAAATAATTTTTTAACAATGTTTGTTTGGGATAATTGGAAAATTGACAAGTTGGGAAAATAAATTATATTTGTGTGTTGTACAAATACACGAAAGGGGAAAAAGTGAACGTAGAAGAGTTTTATTAATCTTTAGTGTCAAAAAGTAATAGGGGAAAATGTGTGGAAATCTATACTAAAACATGTTTTTTATTGAATTAGGGATGTATGAGCAGAAATCAATAGAAAAAGTAGTCGAGAATTGTAAAAATGATTTCATATTTCAGTATAAGCATATGACATAATTGAGAACAAGAAAATTTAGGGATGTATAGGAAATAAAAGCTAAAACAAAGAATATGGAGCAGAATACCAAACATGAAAATGATCTTAAAAACATCGATGTTTGAAGAAGAAAGAGTAGAGAAAGAAAAGGATGAGAATGGACATCTTTAAATCCATAGAGAATGATAGAACATCAAAAGTTGTATGTAGGAATGAAGAAGAATGGAGTAAGGAGCATGATGAATAAATAGTTTTCTTTAATATGTTTGTTTCATGTGAAAGTGTAATCAAACAAATTGAAAGGATGATTGATATTTAAATAGAATTCAAGCCGTGAGGTGGATATACATGTGAAAGCAAAGAATAACTATATGAAGCAAGCAGACTTTGGGATCACGGACAAGAAAACTTGACAAAAGTAATGAATGTTGATCAAAATATTTTTAGATGATTTTGGAAACCAATCTCAAATTCAAATATGCTTACCACTTTAGACCTACAAACAAAGAGAAGTGGTTAATAGAAGAATGAATAATATCTTGAAGAAGATAGAATTCCATACAAAAATGAAGCAACATATTCGACACTTGAGACAATAGTAACAAGTACAAGAAAAAGATAGATGATGAAGATATTGCAGAAATTAGGTAAGGGTTACAACTAGATGTGAAACAACAATACAACCGGGAAGAGGAATGACAACAAAGTAAAGTGTGGGATCCAATTTAAATAAAGTAGTTTGAAGACTCATGAACAAGAGTCCATTAAAATTTTGTATCCTAAGAGTTTGATGCTAGCATCCATCATAGGTCAAGGATTGGAATTTGACCTCTTAGAGGTCTTAAGAATTTACCAAAGCGAGTGGGTTCTCTTAATTAAAAGTTATATTTTAATTGTAATAGATTCTAGTTCTATAGGTCTTAAGAATTTACCAAAGCGAATGTGTTTTCTTAATTAAAATTTATATTTTAATTGTAATAGATTCTAGTTCTAGAGGCTCAGATTTGATATTTTATTTTCAATAATAGATGATATGAACCTATACTTAGAGGATTGAGATCAATCATCCTCACTGTACTATGCATATAAACATAGTTTGAGTTCTAAAATAGGATATATTTAAAGAAGAAGGCCAAGAGGACAAAATAAGGTAAGGGTCTGTAGATTGAAGCTAGAGAAACAATAGTGAAAATTAAGTGTATGTGTGCAGAGAGAGAAAAGTGAGGATAGAGAGAAGTTTGGAAAGAGTAATTGTAATTCGGTTTCATTTAATATAATTTTAGAATGAATTTTGTTTGTTATCTTTCATTTTTTATTCTTTTCCTCCATTGGTAATTGTCACAAGAATTGTCAGACAATTGGCGTATGTTGATGGATAGTTGGCATGGATTGTTGGTTGTCATTGATGCCAACCATTGGAGAGTGATATTAATGTTAACCATTGGAGAGTGATATTGTATATTGATGCCAACCCTTATTGATTGATGTCAACCCTTGGAGTAAGTCCGGTAGCGAATTCTGATAGAACAAAAGTTTGGGTAATGGACCCAAGGTTGTTTCATGTATAATGGTATGGGTTTTAATATATTTGAAGGTAAGACTATTCTATATGGATATTACATGTCATTCCATTTCTGTTGGTATGTGGAACATCACATAACTCCTCATGGTTAGAGAGTTATGGCCATGAGAAGTTGGAGAACCCAGGTTTGGGTAATGGACACAAGTTTGTTTGATGGATAATGGTATGAGTTTTGATATATTTGTAGGTAAGACCATTCTATATGGATATTACATGTCATTCCATTTATGGTGTTCTATGGAACATCACATAACTCCTCACGGTTTGAGAGTTATGACCTTACAAAGTTGGAGGACCCTCATATGTTGGCTTGAAGCCCCAAAAGGTCAAATAAGTCAAAGAGATTGCAAAGAATAAATTATTATTTAAATGATAAAGTAAAGTGACAAAGTCAAGAAGGATTATTTAAATAACAAAATGAAGTGACAAAATCAAAGAAGATTATTTAAATGATAAAGTGCGGTGACAAAGTCAAGGAAGAATATTTAAATGATAAAGTAATGGAGAACTTTATAATTATGGAAAGTGGTTAACCATAAAAATGAGGAAAATAGGTTAAGTGACCTATAAATGGTTTAAGTGACCTAGAAATAGGTTAAGTGGCCTAGAAATGGGTTAAGTGACCTAGAAGATGAAGAGTATAAATAAGAGGTAAGGCTCTCTCATTTTACATCAGACTTGAGCATATTGAATATATATAGGTGATTGAGGTAACTAAGGGATATCTAAGTCGAATTTTAGAGGGAAGGTGAAGAAAAGAAGGTCAGAATTCAAGAGAGGATAATTTCTTTTGATGATGCTTTCTAAGGTATGTTATTTACAGGTCATCTCACCATTTTCGCAATAACTTTTTTTATAGAATGATTTAGAACCTGAAATTTCTATACCATTGAGGAAACATATCCAAGTATCTTTGGTAAAAAATTAATCTTTTGGGTCGTTGTATTTTTGGAGTTACACTCCGTGGAAAATAGGGTTTGTGGTTATTCCTGAAACTAGTCTAAAATAGGTGTTTCGGGTAAAAACGTCATAACTTCTTCCTAACAGATCAAAATTCAGTAAGACCAAATGTGTTGGTTAGATTAAAATCTCTAGTATTCTATGTAACATTTTCATATCGATTCAACAAATATTCCATGTGGCGCATTCTCTACAAGGTTTCTCTCTATAATAAGCTAGAATTTAGCAAGGTATGCCATTTTTGCTATAACTCCTTTTCTGAGATGTTCAAAGTAGTGATACCTGGAGGAATTGCATAAAACACACTGAAGAAAATTTTGTATCATTTACAGATCTTTATTCATTACAGGTACATAGTTATGATTATTTCAAGTCAGGGTTGTTGACTAATCCAAAACTAGTCTTGTGAGACTAAAGAAAAGTTTGATGAAAATTGTAACAACCATAAACTTCTAAACATCATTAAGTTTCATAAACATTTTATGAAATAAACTGCAACAATAACTTGATAGCATAAGTTTCATGAACAACAACTTCAGTAACTTAGATTTATCAATAAATACTGAAATCATGATAGAAAGAAATAAATACATAACTTAACAAGGTACCTGGTTCTGATGCTAATTTCTGTTGTCTCTATGCCTTGATACTTCTTTCCTTCTACCTGCACCTCAGATCAAACCTGCCAAAAACAGGAAAATAACTGCCCAAAACTATTGTCCTCCCTGCCAACTAGGAAAACTACCTAGCTCCAAGATATCTACGGATATCCTGGCCCTCCGTGCCCAAAACCTCTAGCAACTCAGTGCCTCCCCTGATCAAAATCCACAGTGCCAAAACTCTGTGCTCACAGCAAGTCCAAAAGGTCCTCAAAAAAATCTCTATTCTATCCAATACAGTCGGCTCAACAATTACAGTCCACACCATCCATTCCCCCTCCCCCTGGTCGAATGGTCCACACATCCCCCTCTTCGCGTCCCTTATTCCTCCCTACCGACTCATGCATTTACTTCACAACCACCCCCATCCTCCGTCCTTCGTCCCTTCATTACTATTTTTATCATCTCGGGATTTCTGGGCTCCTCGCCCTGCACACGCCACCCTCTACTGCATACACAATTCCTGTTATATCATTTTTTTTATCTCTTAAATTTATGTCACAGGTCATTAAATGTGATCTTCAGTTAGATTATTATTACTTAGTTAATCCTTAATTATTCCTTTAATTAAATCTTACTTAATAATATTTAATCATTTATTCAATTAGGGTCGTTACATACACCCACCCTTCAAGAAACTTCGTCCCGAAGTTAAGGTATCTGATGATACAAAGGAAAAAGGGCATGGTTCATACATTCACAGCAAGTAACTGACAATATCAGTAAGTAAATCAAGAAGTCCATACATACTAATGTATATGTACAAGGAATGCATGTGTAGCTAGTACATGCAAGTCTCATGCATGTACTAATAATTGAACCATCATCCTTTAGTAATTTATGCATGCATTCAATCCAGTCAGCAAGACTAGTCTTTTATAAAAGACAACAATCAATTAATTGTGTGAGAATTCGTTTAATTACAATTGTCTGGTTCAATAATTTATTTTAAACAACGGTGGTTTAGTTACATAATAATGAATATTCATATATACACATTTTTCTTCATCAAATCCCACCACAAGACATATCTCCATATAGTCTCAACTATTCTACTCATCCTTCCTCCCTAACCTACTTCCAACTCCATTCCTATCCGTCCTCTGCTAGACTATCTTGGAGCGTCAGCTATACTAACCTGACTCCAAACAAAACCCGTAAGTGGAAGTGTCGCTATCTCGACCAAGCTTCCCTAGCAAGAAACTGGCAGTCCTCATCACACGTCTTGGGGAGCGTGAACCGGCACCGTCCTCCCAGGACTTCAGGTTTCGGAGGATACACGGTGGGAAATGCCTCCACCCCTCCTAGCAGAACCAGGTTCAACACCCTACAATGGAGGATACTCTATGGGAAATGCCTCCACCCCTCCTAACAAAACCAGGGTCAACACCCTACAATGGAGGATACTCGGTGGGAAATGCCTCCACCCCTCCTAATAGAACCAGGGTCAACACCCTACAATGGAACATATAGGGGAACTGTGTTGCTGGAGGTTTTGTCATCATTTATTTGGTTTTGGGAAGTGTTAGTACCAAAATCATGCACTAGTCCACATATCATAGCAATGCATCCAAATCAATATAAATTTCACATACATTATTCATACCACAATGTTTCTTAGTTAGTGGTTCTGATATCCACTTTCATCATCATTATCGCTTGGCTATTTCATAGCCCATAACCTGCAGATTAGTCTGCAACACAACTCATACATTTCTATGCATTATCATCATATAATTGCATAATATCATCATTTGATTTGGTATCCCCGTACCAAGACATTAACATCAAAAAATTCCAATCATAATTAGATTTCATAATATCCCATAATTCAAACTCATCATTCATTCATGAGATTATCATTTGCTCAAAATAGGCTACTTTGTATCCAACATCATTCTAATAGTATTTAAACATTCAACAATTTCACTTTCCCACAGTATGTCGCATCATATACATCATCATCAATAACATTTAAACATTCGTAAAATTTACATCCACATAACAGATCACACTACACGCCTCATCATTGATAACATTTAATCATTCATAAAAGTTCATAAGTTTGAAGTTTAAGTGTATCACTTAATAGTTTCACTGTGGCTGGGAAATAAAGTGTATAGGTCTCAGGTAATCCTGGTCGTCTAAGTCAAAAGGTGGTGTTACCTACACCCCACCCTCGAGAAACATATTCCCGAGGTGGTCAAAATAGTGAGGGATAGTCTCTCCGTAGTGTCTCGGCGTCCTCCCAAGTAGCAGATCCTGGACTATATTTGTCCCACTAGACCTTAACTTGGTCTACCAGACGGTTTCTGAGCTATCGGACTGTACAGTCCAGTATGTGTAACGGTTCTACCGTGAGGGTTCCCACATCCGATACCTACAATTCTTTCCAATTTAGTTTATGTGATTTATCAGCAACATAATGACGTAAAACAAATACATGAAATACATTATGAGTTTTATGCAAGTGGGGTGCCAGTACGAGACGATAGGAAATGGGTCCAATTTTCTCGTGGACCATAAATGGCCCTATAAACCAAGGTGACAACTTTGTCCCCTTCCCAAAATGTATGGTACTCTTATTAGGCCTGATATGGATGAAAACTTGGTCCCCCACTTTATAATTTCGGTCTGTCCTGTGTGCATCCACATAACTTTTCTGTCTATCCTGGGCTTCCTTTAGCCTCTGTCTGATCTGAATCACCTGTTCCTCCATTTCCTGAATCAATTCTGGCCCAACTGTTACTCGGTCTTCTAGTCTATCCCAACTCAATGGTGTTCTGCATGGCCTTCCATACAAAGCTTCGTATGGTGGCATTCCAATGGAACTATGATAACTGTTATTGTAGGCAAATTCTACCAAAGGTAGGTACTTGTCCCACTGGGTTTGATTATCCATTACATACATCCTAAGCATGTCTTCCATAACTTGATTTACTCTCTCCGTTTTAACATCTGGTTCAGGATGATAAGCTATGCTTAAGTTCAATTGAGTCCCCAACGCTGACTGTAAACTTGTCCAAAATCTAGAAGTGAATCTGGAGTCCCTATCCGAAATAATCTTCTTTGGTATCCCGTGCAAATGGATAACCTCACTTAAGAACACTCGTGCCACATCAGTAACATCGTAAGTGTCTCTAACCAGAATGAAATGGGCACTCTTGGTTAACTTAACCACTATCACAAGAATGGCATTGTGTCGATGAGATGTGAGTGGCAACCCTACAACAAAATCCATTGAGATGACTTCCCATTTGGACATACAAACATCATGTGGTTGTAGGAGGCCTGTCGGGTGATGGTGATCGGCCTTCACTTGTTGACACTCTAGGCATCTGGCGACGAAATGGACTACATCGCACTTCATGCCTACCCAAAAGAAGAGTTTCTTCATCTCGGCGTACATATTCTTCATGCCCGAATGCACACAATAAAGTGATCTATGGGCTTCCTTCAGTATGATGCTTCTAATATCCCCATTCTCCAGGATATACATCCTTCCTCGATATCTTAACAATCCATCTGTTTGTAGATTATATCCTTCATACTTTGGTTCTAACTATCTCCCGCTTTGGAGGTTTGAAGTAACCTTTAAATACCAATTGTCTCCTAGTAGTTGTGTCAACACATGTTCCCTCAGATTGACCTTTAAGGGTACCAAGGAGAAGATACGTGGTCTCCTACTCAAGGCATCTGCGACCACATTTTCCTTTCCCTCTATGTATGAAATACCAAAATCATACTCACTCATAAACTCACTCCATCGTCTTTGCCTAGCATTCAGATCTCTTTGAGTGAAGAGATGTTTTAAGCTTTGATGGTCTGTTTTGAGTTCAAAATTTCTCCCCACAAGATAGTGCCTCCAAAGTTTCAGAGCTAGCATTACAACTGCCAACTCTAAATCATGAGTCACGTATAAATCTTCATGCTTTTTCAACTTTCTTGATGCATAAGTTATCACTCCTCCCTCCTGCATTAGCATGGCCCCCAATCCTTTTTTCGAGGCATCTGTGCAGACCATGAAGTCCTTTTCCATATCTGGCACTCGTAGAATTGGCGCACTAGTTAGTAACCTCTTAATCTCAATGAATGCGCTATCACATTCTTCTGTCCATTCATACCTGACCCCCTTGCGTTGCAAAGTGGTGATGGGTTTCACTATTTTTGAGAATCCTTCCACAAATCTCTGGTAATAACCCGCTAGCCCCATGAAGCTTCTCACCTCATGTGCATTTTTCGGCATTGGCCATTATAGAATGGCCTTTGCCTTTTCTGGGTCCACCGAGATTCCTTCACCTGAAATGATATGACCTAAATAGTGAATCTCTGTCTAGAAGAAGGAACACTTCGACAACTTCCCATACAATTTGTTCTCCCTAAGGCAAGACAACATTATTCGCAAGTGTTCCTCCTGTTCTCTTTCATTCCTGGAGTAGATGAGAATGTCATCCAGAAAAACTTGTACAAAACAATCTAAGTAGTTCTGGAATACGTCGTTCATGAGGCTCATGAATACTGTTGGCGCATTGGTCAATCTGAAAGGTACTACCACAAACTCGTAATGTCCAAACCAAGTTCGAAAGGCAGTTTTTGGGACATCACTTTCCTTAATCCTTAACTGATGATACCCAGATCACAAATCGATCTTTGACAATACCGCTGCTCCCTTCATCTGATCGAAGAGGTCATCTATTCACGACATTGGGTACCTATTTTTCACTGTAGCATGGTTCAAGTCCCTGTAGTCTATACACAGTCGTAAGGATCCATCCTTCTTCTTTACAAAAATTACCAGTGCACCCCAAGGTGAGACACTGGGCCTTACTAGCCCTAAGTCTAGTAATTCCTTCAACTGCATTTGCAATTCAAAAAGTTCCAGCACTGTCATTCGATACAGAGTCTTGGATATTGGTTCTGCACTAGGTTTTAGTTCAATAGTAAAATCATGCTCCCTCTAAGGAGGTAACCATGGTAACTCGTTCGGGAAAACATCTGGACATTCTGACAATATCGGATACTGATATAATGAGGGTCCTTTCCTTTCACCCACTGCTTCCACTACATACAGTAGACACCCTTGTCTCAAGCATCTCTTGACCTTCATAGTTGATATAAAGCGTAATGACAACTTTCTCTGTACACCTTGGATCTCTATTGGTCTTCCTTCATCATCAATACAAAGTACCTTCTTGGCGAAACAGTCTATCAAAGCTCGATGAGCTGCTAACAAATCCATTCCAATAATTAGGTCATACGCCCCAAGAGCAATGACATATACCTTCAACCTGGTAGTGCACACTCCTAGGTCTACTATACAATTATCGACACTAGGTCCTACACCTTGTTTTTCCCCTGAAGCCATCTCGACTTGTTTAAAGTCATCGTGCTCATAGGCTGACAACCCACTCTTTTCTAATGCAGATGGTGAAATAAAACTATCTGTCGCACCAGAATCAAACAAAATCTTAACATTAATATGATTTAGCGTACCTGATGACTCCACTACGGTGGATTGATGTTCAGCCTGGCGTTTATTAACCACTGCATAAATCTGGTGGTTGCTACCTGACCTTCCCATTGGTTCCTTTCCTTCTCTATGCACAAACCCTGATTGTAACTCTGGACAGTCTCGTTCGTAATGGGGTCCTTCGCATATCCAATAGGCAATATGAGATTGAACCGGTGCACTGTTAGGTGACTGATTCCTAAATGAGTTCCTTCCCCTGGAACCCCTGCCCCTACTAGTTGTTCCCCGAGATGGTCGTGGACCTGTCTGTACCATTGGCGATGAACGAGATGTTGCACTAGCTGCCATTGAAATTCCTGCAGCTACTATCCTTGGCACGAATCTGTTACCATAAGGTGGTGGCCTTGAGCCCCCTCCCCTAGTAAATGTCCTCGGGGTCTTTCCTACGAATCCAGGGCAATGTGTAAATGTCGATCTTGTACCTCCTGCTAAGTTTATGTGTTCTTTTGCGTAATGCGCATTCTCTACCGCCTTTTCTACTGAAGATGGTTTCCACATCCGCACCACAGCTCTTATCTTCGGGTTCAATCCATAAACGAAGTGCTCTGCCTGTCGCTGGTCATTGTCCATATACGAGACATACTTGACCAGTTCCATAAACCTGATCTCATATTCTTCTATAGTCCTATTTCCTTGTACTAAGGCATGAAATGCCCCTACTTGTTGTTCCTCGTAGTATGCTGGTAGATACTTCCTTCAGAACCTCTCCTAGAAAAGTTCCCAAGATATTGTGTTTGGGGTAAGGTGCAGTTGTCTTTCCAAGTTGCCCCACCAGTTCAAGGCACTATCTCTTTACTGGAAAATTGCAATCTTTGCCTTTGAATTGGACGTATAGTCCCTTAGGGAAAAACACCTTGTCATGCCTTCCAACCATGCTTCCGCGCGTTCACTGGCGCGACCCCCAGCAAACTCCGGAAGTTTGATCTTCTGCAACTCTCTTGTGATGTCTTCAGGTGGAAATTCTCCCCTCGAGTTCCTTGATGCTTCTGGATTACCCGTTCCAGATGGTGGGGGTTCCACTTCAGTCCCTGCTGGTTGGCGCCCCTTTAAAGTTTCGTTAATGGCTTCCAATGAGTGCAGTATGAGGGCTAGTTCGGGCGATGGCGGTGGCGGTGCTGGTGGTGTTGGTGGTGTTGATGGTGTGGGTGGCGTCGGTGGTGCCTGTGATGACGCTCCCCTGCCTCGACCCCTTCGAGTCCTGGACATATTGTATAACTTAGCCTGCATCACCCCAAAGTTATCAAGGTGAGTTCCAGGACGTTTCAAATTGGTGCTACTTAAACTTAGAAACAGGGTTGGGCGTAAGTTTTCTTTACTTGTCTGTAAACAGACATTACTCCATCATGGGAATTATCTAGGTTTGGGTTAGGTTTAAGCGTCTAATCTTGGTCAACATCAAGTTTTAAGGTAGATTAACCTTATACTTAAATAAATACTTAATTACTTTAAGTAATTCTCAACCCAATTATCCTTTCATTAATTTATACTATCTTGCCCTTATTTATATATAAAATTATTTATATTAAATTATTTAATTTAATTTTATATTATTCTTAATAATTTAAAATATATATAAAAAAATTAGTTTAAACGTGCACACAGAATTCCGGCACGCATGGGTTCCACGTTCTCGTCTAGCTTTCATAAGATCCCTTGTATCTAACCCCAAATTCTACACCTGCCAGCCTTTCAACCCTCTACGCGTCCTTCCTCTGTCTCACTTTCCCATCCATTAGGACTTTCCATGCATCAGTCTCTGTCTACCATAGATTTTCCTCTGTTCTGCTTAGAGGTTTCCAGAAACTCCCTTGCCATGGCTCACATCCTTGCCTTTGTTCAGAGCACCTTGCTAGTGCTGGATATTGCTGTATATGCTCCAGTTCATTTTACAGTAACAGAGTACAGTGATATGTCCACTGACAAGATCCAGAACCTGGAGTCCAGTCTCCTTGAAATATTGGACATCAACCCTTGTCTGTACACTTTGCGGAGCTTGCCCTCAGCTATGGTAAGAGGTACGATTCAGTCCGCCAATTGTGCACAGTTTCAGTACTTTCATGAAGAATGCGAGGCTAGTCGAATCCAAAAATTGCATAAACCTTCCTTACGTTGCGGTAAAGAATGGTGATTTCTTCTTTTAAACCAAAGATTTACTCGTAATTCCAGCCCTGTACGGATTTAGTATTTTGCTTTCAATTTAATTCATT
>ML782825.1:355404-434796 GCA_009831015.1 Picea engelmannii
ATATTGTTTTATGGGTATACCGGATCGTTCAAACTCCTGAACCGGGCTGGAGCGGCTCTTTGGATTCCCCCAGAATCACTGGTCAATACCCCTATCCATAGGCATGATATTCCCTCGTCACGGCCTCTGCACCTACCGTGACTTATCCCCGACTCTGTATCAGGTTTCGGGTTTTTGAAATTTTCTCTATCACGAACTCCTTACCTCTCCTGTACCCGATTCGCGATGAGCTCCGTCTCTATGAGCTAGCCCCCACTGGCTATACCTTGATCTACATGACCGCGCTCACAATACCGATACCATATACCATCCTATCGGGATTTTGTGCTTAACTTTCCCAATGGGTTCTTTTCTTCGCTAGCCCCTTCGCTACGAGCTTGGTCCTTATGACCTGCCTCTGTGACCCTGGCCTTGTATCGCCCTATCAGGATTCGGGGTTTCGGCGTTTGTGATGTCAACGCGCACGCATCCTTAGGATTCCCGATTTACTGATCCGCGATGCACGTGTGAGCTCTATCGGGTATCGCGAAATCGTGACTTCTAATGCAACAATTCCTATGTATGAAAAACCTCGAAATGTCGAATCCCGACTCCTTCAGATCCTCTAACACGCATCCTCAATGTGAATGGCTTGAATCTCGTCGGGAAATCATGGATCACGATTTCCTGTTGCACAATTTATTTACCCTCGAAATCTATGATGCCCCCAAACACCGACTCGTTAGGATTTCATGCCACGTGTCCTCGCCGATGGACGGTTCATAACTCCCGTCGGGATATCGCGAATCACGACTCCATCATGCGAGTATTCCTTGCCCTCGAAAATCTCGATATCCTGATTCCCCGGTTGGTTGACAGCTGGCCTCCATTACGCCTCTGTCCTCATCCTCTGCTGTGATGACAACTGGCCCCCACTCATAGGGGTTTCGCGGATCGCGAATTCAAAGTGCTTAAAAATCATGTCCCCGGGATTCCTGATTTCCCGATGGGCCAAACGCCGATGGTTTTCGATGGTTGCCACCTATCCTACAGATGGACTGCTGTGATTGTGTCGGGATTTTCCCATGGATTTCCCGACTCTTCCTGGATGATGGACACCTGTCCTCCATTCTGACTCTAGTGGTCCCACCACGCTTATGTCACTGTTGGGATATCGCTGATCGCGATTCCCAGCGATGCGGTTTCTTTGTCTTCGAAAACCCCGATTTCCCGATCCACGACTCTTCGCGATCTCCTGCCACGCGTCACGCACAATGGACGGTCCATATCCGATCGAGAAATCGCGTATCACGATTTCAACCTGCACAAGTCTCACGTCTCCGGAAACCCCGATTCGCGACTCTTCGGGATCTTCCGACATGTGTCACCACTATTTGGACGGCTCCGATCCTATTGGAAAATCGCGAATCGCGATTTCCTTATGCAACGGTTCTACACTCCTAAAATCTCCGATGGTAAAATCTCGATGCCTCCCCAGAATGCTGACACGTGTCCTGCCGAGATCAACGACTAGGATCCGTTCTCAGGATTTCGAGAACCACATGGCCTCGATTCTCAGACTTAACAAAACCCCGATGACTCTTCCGGGACTCCTCCTATGCATGCTAGGGCTTAAACCCCGCGCAACTTTTCTAGATCTAACGGCTGACAGGATTTTGCCCGAGATCTGATGACGTAGATGCGTTCTCTCATGTAACAGACATCTCTTCTTTGGGAAAATCGATTAGTTGCACAAAACATTACGTAGTGTTAAAATTGCTCTCTTGGCATGGTTGAAATTTATATGGGTCTATATTTCATTATTACAATCATCGAGGCTTAATATAGGCAAATAGTTCACACTATTCATGTGCGGTACAAGTCTGCTAAATTTCCTTTTTTCGACTGCGCATTGGCAGTTCCTCATTTAGGAAAGTTCGAAATGAAGTAGGCCTTTTTAAGGTCCTGCAAATGTCCTTTTTCATTTTATTTGGTATATTTCATGTAGTTATTAATTCTTACCAACTTCAAGCCTTAAACAAAAGTTTCCCTCAACATTTTTATCAATTTCAGGTGTCTATTCTACCTGAAACTTCATTGACAAGCATCGCTCAAATAAAATTAAGTTATCAGTTCTCATTTCATGCTTAATAGCTTTATTGGGTTGCTTTAATGGTAGCCATTTCGTGGGAAGTGATCCTTCAAACTATCTAGTTTACCGCCCCTTAATTTAAAGGGTGTTCCATTGAATATTTAGACTAAAACTATAGTAACCATACATAATCCAGTTACAGGATATTGCCTAAAGAAGTTGCTTGTGATACATCTATGAGGTCATTTGCTTGGATGATGAAGGAATACTACCTAAGTATATTTTCATGTACTGTATCAGTCATACTGGGTCAAACTGAGCGTGTTTTGTTTGTAGTTTAAGCATGGATGGAGTTAACACTCGGGGTTTTGGCCCTTAGGCCCAAATTTCGAACTAAGACGCTCTGATACCATATGTAACAACCATAAATTTCTAAACATCATTAAGTTTCATAAACATTTTATGAAATAAACTGCAACAATAAATTGATAGCATAAGATTGATTTTCATAACAACAACTTCAGTAACTTAGATTTATCAATAAATACTGAATTCATGATAGAAAAAAATAAATACATAAATTAACAAGGTACCTGGTTCTGATGCTAATTTATGTTGTCTCTGTGCCTTGCTGCTGCTTTCTTGCTACCTGCTCCTCAAATCAAACCTGCCACAAACAGGAAAATAACTTCCCAAAACTATTGTCCTCCCTGCCAACTAGGAAAACTACCTAGCTCCAGGATATCTACGGATATCCTGGCCCTTCGTGCCCAAAACCTCCAGCAACTCAATGCCTCCCCTAATCAAAATCCACAGTGCCAAAACTCTGTGCTCACAGCAAGTCCAAAAGGTCCTCAGAAAAATCTCTGTTATGTCCAATACAGTGGGCTCAGCAATTACATTCCACAACATCCATTCCCCCTCCCCCCGGTCGAATGGTTCGCACATCCCCCTCTTCCCGTCCCTTATTCCTCCCTTCCGACTCACGCATTTACTTCAAAACCGCCCCCGTTCTCCGTCCTTCGTCCCTTCATTAATATTTTTATCATCTCAGGATTTCTGGGCTCCTTGCCCTGCACACGCCACCCTCTACTGCATACGCAATTCTTGTTATATCATTTTTTTTTATCTCTTAAATTTATGTCACAGGTCACTAAATGTGATCTTCAGTTAGATTATTATTACTTAGTTAATCCTCAATTATTCTTTTAATTAAATCTTACTTAATAATCTTTAATCATTTATTCAATTAGGGTCGTTACAAAAATGCTAGTCTCTTGTTGTTAAAGTTAAAGAAGGTTTGCAGGTATGTGATCATATACACCAGTTCTATTACAAAGTTACAAATCATATTTGGATGATGAAATCGATGAGGTCTTTTGGTTGAGGTACATGTTGGGTACATGGTTGAGACAAGTAGCTGATGAGTTGGCACATACACGAGGTGTATAGTTGATGATGTTGGTACATATTGATGAGTCATATTTCATGAGCAGTTGATACATGATTGGTACATAATTGATACATGATTAGAGGCACTTGTTAATAGTATTGTTGACACATGGTTTATGGATGAAGTAGCATACTTGTATTGGTATATTATTAGAAGAACATATTGATCTTGGTGATGATTATGAGTTGTTGTGTTATGCTTGGTTGATGCACATATTTGAGATTTTTCTTGGTGATTGATCTTGGCGAGTAGATCTAATTTGGTTGATAATATTGATGAGACAGGTTGTTATGATAGGTTGCTTGGACAGGTTTTTGTGACATGTTATTTGTACAAGTTTGGTGCATGGTTGATCCACTTGTTCATGGTACAAGTTGTGGCACAGGTTAGTGCATGGTTTATGCACTTGTTTATGGTATAGTTTGATTACATGTTGAGGTACAGGTTGATGCATGGTTCATGTTATTGGTACAGGTTCATTGGTACAGGTTTACAACAGTATATCTCACAGTGATAGTGTGATAGTGGTTCCATCATTCTACTTATATGTCAGGACGGTTGTATGGAGCAAGGACAGGTGGTTGTAGCCGAAGAACATAGGGGGTTGTAGCCTCCTTCTAGTTGTAGCCAGAGAATTGGGGAATTGAATCTTCCCTCAGGTTGTAGCCCGAGAAAATAGGGGATTTGAGCCTCCTTCCAGTTGTAGCTGGAAAAAAAAGGAATTTGGTGCTTCCAATGAATGTAATTCTTCAAGAAATATAAGAAAAAACATTCTATGGTTTTCTCCCGCTTTGGGTTTCCACATAAAACACTGATGTACTGTGTATGTATATGAGTGTTCATTTGTTCATTGCTTATTTACTCTACAATTATTGGATGATAATGCTACATTGATATAACACTTGTATTATATGGTTAAAAAGGATTAAATTTCTCTATTACTAATTCACCCCCCCCTCTTAGTAATCCAACAATTGGTATCAGAGTGAGGTTTCTTAAGTAAACAATTTATCCACTGGAAGGAGATCATGGATTATTCCGAGAATGGAGTACCAATGTTTAATGGTCATAATGGTTTTAAGTATGAGATGTGGAGCATAAGGACATAAGTATTTTTACAGTCACAAGGACACTATATTTGGCTATCAGTTGTTACAGGATATGATAGTTCAAAAAGGGAAAAGACTGCAGCCAACAAGGAATTGAAGAAGAATAACAAAATAGCAATGGATTTAATCTGGTAAGGATTACCTAATCTGGTAAGAGAAAAGGGTGGTAAACATTCATCAACCAAAGAAATTTGTGATAAGTTACATTACATATATTATTCACCCATCGCAAATTTAGAAAAATCCAAAGAAGATGCAGATACGAAACAAGAAGAAATATGCTCATCATGTCAGACAGATTCAGAAGAGGAAGAGTATGAATAAGAAAAAGTTGATTACAGAGAAAAAATGACCAGTTCAATTAAATATCTAAGGAAATAAAGAGAAGAAAACAAATCATCCAAGAAATAATTAATGAAGAAAAAGGAAAGTGTTCAAGGTTCTGAAAAAGATCAGTGAGTCATCAAGAATTTAAGAGCTCAACTAGAAGAGGCTAGAAGAATTGAAGAAACTCTAAAATATAAAAATAAATGTTTAGAAGCCAACATAGAAACACAAAAGAAAGAAGTAGAAAAGAGACAAAAGATATTGATGGATCATCTCAAGGAAAGAACCAATGACTTAAACCAACTTGAGGAATTGTTTGGTCAAGAAGAGAGAAGACTAGAAGAAGAAATAATTACACTGAAAATCCAACTTGAAGAAGAAAAGAGAATAGAATAGGTCACGAAGTCTCAGATAATGAATAAAGAAGAAGAGGTTGAGAATCTTGAAGAAGAAGCTGTCACACTAAGAGTCAAAATCGCCAAGCTCAATAAGAAAATTGAAGAGACATAAACATGCACATCAGTTGTAGAGAATGAAGAGAAGCACCCTAGGTTGTTATAAAAGAAGAATGAACAAAATAGAAAGAGTTATGCATAAGTACTCAAAGGAAGGAATCATGGTCAACCAGAATCTAAGAAAACTATTGAAGATACATCTTCAAGAAGACCATCCATGTTCAAGCCACAAAGAAGCTTCAATCATGATCATGATCAGTCAAGGAAAAAATTCAGAAGGACTACGCCACAAAGAAGATCATTCACTCCCATGTATGCAAATTTATTTTATGTTCATTGTTTTTATTGTACTAACTTTGGACATAAGGTTGCAAATTGTAGGGATTATAAAATAAATGTTCAAGCAAGAAGTGTTTGTGTGGTCGCACATAACATTGAGTGTTACAAATGTCATAACCATGGACACATAGCCAGTGATTGTAGAAGAATGATTGATACTTCCATGAAAGAGAATATTGATATCATATATAAGAAAGTATGTATAAGAAAACATGAAGAACATATGAACAAAGACTAGGTACCAAAGATCGCAAGATTGGCAATAAAACGAGATGAAGAAAATTCTACAGAGAAAAAGAAAGATGTCAGATATAGAAAGGTTTGGAAAATAAATGAAATAAAGGATGGACATATAAATAAGTAACATGCTCAAGAGATTGTACTTTAAGTCATTGTAGTGAAAGATGAATCCACAAACAGAAAGAAAGAAGTCAAAGCTCAGACAGATAATGAATCTACCAATGAAGATGATGGTGAATCTACCAATGAAGATGATGATGAATACACATTAGAGAAAGAATTTTTCTGAGCCATATGGCTTAGAGACTCCCAGGTAATATGAATATTAGATAGGGGGAGTCTATGTGATAGCTGTGACAGACCAAAGAACCATCCTTCGAGCAGCTTGCAGAGTTTGAGAAGATAGATCCTGAGCAATCAGTTAGCAGAAGTACAATTTTATGGATTAATCAAGACTTCATGATAGTATAGTGATAAATGGGTCAACATTATGGACAGTTGCACAAGTAGATTCTTGGACAGTATGGATGAGAGCATAGATTCATAGATTAATTCGAAGAGTGGTTCATAGACAAAGAACATTATCATAATGGATGATATTTACACAGGAAATGGCTCGAAAAATGCTAATGGATTCCAAATTGACAGATATTTTTTTGGACACATGAAGTGCATACAACATTTCACATTCAAAACAGAGTAATGCTCAGAAACAACAATGACAAAACTCCCTACGAACTATGGAAAGGAATCACAGACAACAACCTCTAGATAAAGGTAACTCAAGGTAGTATTTTATTAATCGAAATTTATGTTGATGATATTGTTTTTGGAAGTACTAATGACAGGTTTAGAAAACAATTTGCAAAGGATATGCAGAATGAATTTGAAATGTCATTACTTGGAGAACTATCCTTCTTTCTTGGTCTTCAGATACATCAAAGAAATCAAGGAATTTTATTTCTCAAACCAAATATATTAGAGAAATTCTAAGGAGGTTCGGAATGGAAGATTGAAAACCAATTATCACTCCCATGCAAACTAGTTGCAAGTTGAGCAAAGATGATGATTCAAATTCTACAGATCAGAGGTAATACATGTCAATGATTAGTATCCTAATATATGTGACAACATCCAAACCAGATGTAATCCATGCAGTTGGACAGGTGGCACGATTTCAAGTAGCATCAAAGGAATCACATGTATTAGCAGTGAAGAGGATTTTTAGATATCTCAAAGGAACATAAGATTTTGGAAAGGATCTATCACTTATTTCCTACACAGATGTAGATTGGGCAGGTTTCATTGATGATCGATGAAGCACCAGTGGAGAAACATTCTACTTGGGTGAGTGTTTAGTATCTTGGATAAGCAAGAAACAATCATCAATATCCTTATCTATAGTCGATGAAGAGAATATTGCAGCAACAACATGTTGTACACAGGTTCTATGGATGAAACAAACTTTCACAAATATACAGGTTGAGTATGATGAGACCATTCCAATCAATTGATAATAAAAGCACCATCAATATCTCAAAAAACCCGGTGATGCGCTCCAAGACAAAGCACATTCCAATCAAGTATCACTTTCTACGGGAACAGGTTGTAGAGAAGAACATCAGAGTTCAATATGTGGGAACAAAAGAACACATGGCATACATCTTTAAAAACAACTTCCACTGGAATCCCTTGAGTATCTTTGCCAGAGAATAGGAGTAATTTCTACTCCAAAATGAATTCTTTTGAATGATTATGTTATATGTCTTAGATGTACACAAGGAAGCACCATAAATAGGAAAAAGGGGGAGAGATTTATCAGATGCAAAGGTAAATGCTTGGAGAGAGAGCATAAAGGCATGTTTCCAAGGGGAGCGATTGTCAAAAGGGAAGAATGAGTGATATGACTTTAAAGTGAAACCCTTTGTCAAAGGGAGAGATATTATTCATATGAAGGGAGAGAGAGTAATAAGAAGCTTATAAACACAAAGAAAAATCAAAGGCACGTGTACAGGGGGAGCAGCCCCAAAGGGAGATACCCTTTGCCATTGATGTCAAAGGGGGACAGATAGAAACATTGATGAGGAGTATACGCATGAATTTTATCATGACTAAGTGTTGTCATCAATGTTATTGTTGTCATCAATGCCAAAGGGGGAGATTGTCAGGCAATTGGCTTAGGTTGATGGATAGTTGGTATGGATTGTTGGTTGTCATTGATGTCAACCATTGGAGAGTGATATTGATGTCAACCATTGGAGAGTGATATTGTATATTGATGTCAACCCTTGGAGAAAGTTCGGTAGTGAATTTCGGTAGCACAAAGGTTTCAGTAATGTACCTAAGGTTGTTTCATGTATAATGGTATGAGTTTTAATATATTTGAAGGTAGTACTATTCTATATGGATAGTACATGTCATTCCATTTATGGTGGTATGTGGAACGTCACATAACTCCTCACGGTTAGAGATTTATGACCATGAGAAGTTGGAGAACTCAGGTTTGGGTAATGGACCCAAGTTTGTTTGATGGATAATGGTATGAGTTTTGATATATTTACAGGTAAGACTATTCTATATGGATAGTAAATTTCATTTCATTTCTGGTGGTATGTGGAATGTCACATAACTCCTCACGGTTTGAGAGTTATGGCCTTACGAAGTTGGAGGACCCTCATATTTTGGCTTGAAGCCCCAAAAGGTCAAAGAAGTCAAAGAGCTTGCAAAGAAGAAATTATTATTTAAATGATAAAGTAAAGTGACAAGGTCAAGAAGGATTATTTAAATAATAAAGTGAATTGACAAAATCAAAGAAGATTATTTAAATGATAAAGTGAGGTGACAAAGTCAAGGAAGAATATTTAAATGATAAAGTAATGGATAACTTTGTAATTATGGAAAATGGTTAACCCTAAAAATGAGGAAAATAGGTTAAGTGACCTAGAAATAGGTTAAGTGGCCTAGAAATGGGTTAAGTGACCTAGAAGATGGAGAGTATAAATAAGAAGCAAGGCTCTCTCATTTTACATCACACTTGAGCATATTGAATATCTATAGGTGACTGAGGTAACCAAGGGATATATAAGATAAATTTCAGAGGGAAGGTGAAGAAAACAAGGCTGAAATTCAAGGGAGGATATTTTTTTTTGATGATGCTTTCTAAGGTATGTTATTTACAGGTCATCTCACCATTTTTGCAATAACATTTTTTATAGAATGATTTACACTGTGAAATTGCTATACCATTGAGGAAACATATCCAAGTATTTGTGGTAAACAATTCATCTTGTGGGTTGTTGTATTTTTGGAGTTACACTCCGTGGAAAATAGAGTTTTTGGCTAGTCCTGAAACTAGTCTAAAATAGGTGTTTCAGGTAAAAATTTCATAACTTATTCATAAAAGATCCAAATTTAGTAATACCAAATGTATTGGTTAGAGTATAGTCTATAGTATTTTGTGTAAAATTTTCGGATCGATTCAAAAAATATTCCATGTGGGGCATGCTCTACAAGGTCTCTCTCTAGAATAAGCCAAAATTCAACAAGGTATGATATTTTTGCTATAACTCCTTTTCTGAGAGGTTCTAAGTAGTGACACCTGGATGAATTGCATAAAACACACCGAAGAACATTTTTTTATCATTTTCAGATATTTATTCATTATAGGTACATAATTATGATTATTTCAAGTTAGGGTTGTTGACTAATCCAAAACTAGTCATGTGAGAGTAAATAAAAGTTTGATGAAAATGCTAGTCTCTTGTTGTTAAATTTAAGGAAGGTTTGCATGTCTGTGATGATATACACCAAGTCTATTACAAAGTTACAAATCATATTTGGATGATGAAGTTTATGAGAGGTTTTGGTTGAGGTACATGTTGGGTACATGGTCGAGACAAGTAGTTGATGAGTTGGCACATACATGAGGTGTATAGTTGCTTATGTTGGTACATCTTCATGAGTCATAGTTGATGAGTAGTTGATACATGATTGGTATATACTTGGTACATGATTTAAGGCACTTGTTAGTAGTATTGTTGACACATGGTTTATGGATGATGTAGAATACTTGTATTGGTATATTATTGGAAGCACATATTGATCTTCGTGATGATTATGAGTTGTTGTGTTATGCTTGGTTGATGCACATCTTTGAGAGTTGTCTTGGTGATTGATCTTGGTGAGTAGATCTAATTTGGTTGATAAGTTTGATGAGACAGGTTGTTGTGATAGGTTGTTTGGATAGGTTATTTGTACAGGTTTGGTGCATGGTTGATGCACTTGTTCATGGTACACGTTGTGGTACAGGTTGGTGCATGGTTGATACATTTGTCTATGGTACAGGTTGATTAAAGATTGAGGTATAGGTTAATGCATGGTTCAGGTTATTGGTACAAGTTGTTTGGTACAGGTTCATTGGTACAGGTTTACAACAATATATCTCACAGTGATAGCATGACAGTGGTTCTATCATTCTACTTATACGTCAGGGCGGTTGGACGGGGCAAGCACAGGTGGTTGTAGCCACCTTCCGGTTGTAGCCGAAGAACATAAGGGGTTGTAGTCTCCTTCTAGCTGTAGCAAAGAAATTGGGGAGTTGGAGCTTCCCTCAGGTTGTAGCTTGAGAAACTAGGGGGTTGGAGCCGCCTTCTAGTTGCAGCTGGAAAACAAAGGAAGTTGGTGCTTCCAATGAATGTAATTTTTCAATACATATAAGAAAAAACATTTTTTGGTTTTCTCCCGCTTTGGGTTTCCATGTAAAACACTCGTGTACTGTGTATGTGAATGATTGTTCATTTATTCATTGCTTATTTACTCCGCAGTTATTGGATGATAATGCTACGTTAATATAACACTTGGATTATATGGTTAAAAATGATTAAATTGCTCTATTATTGATTCACCCCCCTCTCAGTAATCCAACAAGAGTGTGGGCCTCTTTGACCACAAATATTTTAATTCTATGTCAAATTCGTGGATAACTAGTTATTGAGTTAAATTCATGGAAATTTAGAATTTGTTGATGAATATTCGAGTGGAATAACCTCTAGATCAAGGAGAAAACCGAAGAGGAAAAATCCAGTCTATGCAGAGAGAGTCCATCTAGACTAGAGTAAATATTTAAAGGTGGATTGTTATATATCCGAAGGGCCAGTGACCCGATGAGTGGTGATAAGTGTTTTTATATTCCCGGTGGTCTTGTGTTCTGGCGACCGATTTACGTGAGGATTATTTGAGGACTATGATGTTGGTGAGCGTGGTCGGTTGATTGAAGTAGTGTAGTGAAAGAGTTAGAGGACTTAGGATAACTATTAAAATCAAGCATTTGATTGAGTTAATGTTACAAACGGTGCATCTGGTTTAAGTAAAAATGTGTGAAGATGGAGACCTATAACTCGTCAATTGAGATATTTCCATAAATGGAAATTTCTTCATAGAAGTGAAGGTCGCAAGAAGGAACGTCACAAACCCTATATATGGATTTCTCCACTGAAATGTTCAAGGTGAAAAAAAAAAACCTATCACATTGGACTAGGAACATCAAAGAGTCTATGAGGTTGATGCAGGAGCATCGCCAACTCATCAAGCGAGCTAGCACGGAAGCGGGAAACAACTGGATGAGCCAGCACACATTTTTGAAAATGCTTTGGAATTTGTTGCGCAAATCTTAAATGAGTCATTTAAGAGGAGGCGAAATTGTGTATTGTAATGGACCTTGAGCCTTTAAGCTCTTGTCCTTTAGTAGATAGTCGACATTTAAGATAGTTAATGCTGGTAGGTAGAATTTAATTGTAGATTTGATAGCTTTAGAGTCCAGGAGGGAAAACGGATATAGACACCCTCATTGTATCATTGTAAATAATTCAGAACAGGAGCAAGAAGAAAAGAGAAAAAAGAGAACTGTATGAAGAACACCCATGTACAGATATTGAATTAATAGAGAAAGCTCTTGATTCAAATTCATGGTTTGTGTTGTTTCTTTGTTTATTGATGTTATGCTCATGAATGTTTGCTTCCTGTCATACATTTGCTTTTATGTACTGTGTATGTGATTTCATGGTTGAATTGAAATCTGAAAAGGGTGATTGAATGAGTTTGAATTGTTTCTCTAATTGAGCCAAGGGATTCCTGCAAGGAGTGCAGTCGAATTGTCTGCAAGGAGTGCATTGACAGAAGGGTTCAATTGGAGATAGCTTTTGTTCTCATTTTCTTTGAAGGTGCAGTTAGGCACAGCGCTATGCAAGGAGTGCGCAGGCCAAGGGAAAATCCTCAGGGTTGCGAACCTGAGCAAAGCTTGAAAGACTGCTGCTGCAAGGAGTGCGCAGAGTCGAGAGACTTCAACACTTAAACGCAGAGTGCGTGCAAGTAGTTCTCAGGAAGACTTGAGAAGTCAAGAACAAGCTCAGGAGGAGTAGGCCTTCAAATTAACGGAAGGATAAGTGCAGGGAAGTGTTGCAGTTTGGCGAGCGAGTGAACGAGTCTCGTGGGGAGGCCCTTCTTCATTCCTGCTAAATTTAGCAAAGGAAAGGCGGACGGTCGGAAATCCTTTGAGGAGATTTCGTGAAGTTTCGTGGACCATTGGATCTCACGGAGGTGCAGGGAGGTTACAGTGCAAGTGTGGAGGAGGTTCGAAGCTCAAGAGAGGCAGAGCCGTCGATCCTGAGTCACAGGGACCGTCAGATCTATACGTGACATCGCATATCGAGGATTCGCAAGTTGAAGTTCCAAATTTGTGCAACGAGTATTGCGATATCGCGATCCGCGATATCCCGATAAGCCCAGAAACGTTCATTGTTGAGGAAGTGTGTCAGGAGATCTGGAGGAGTCGGGGTTCGGCATATCGGAGTTTTCGAAGACAAGAAATTCTTGCAGCTTGAAATTGCGATCCAAGATATCCCGATGGAAGGGTTGTGTGGACCACAACCAGAGTTAGTGGAGGACAGGTGGCGTGCCATATCGAGGATCGGGAAAAGTCAAGTCCTGAATCCTTTGGCATCAGGATTCGTGATCCCGCGAATCCTGAAATCCCAATCGAAGCAACGAGAAGTGGAGAAAGTTAATTCACACGTGCACATCGGAGATTCGGCGCATCGGGTACCGAGAGTCGGCAATTCAACGTGCATGACATCGCGAGTGGCGAAATCACGATAGAGTAGAAGTCCTGATAGATACGGGAAGAGGTCAGCGTTGACTAAGGCATCGGGTCTCGGGGATTCAAGAGCCCAGTAGGCGACCGTTAGACTCGCGAAGCCGCGAGTTCCGATTCTCTGATAAGTTGAGAAAGGGGGATCGAGCAGAAGAGAACCTGTGGGGTGAAGATTTCCCGATAGGGAAATAGAAGAACCTTGGAGTTCTTCGGGCCGAGAAGGAGAAGGAAGATCCTGTGAGAGCGGACGTGCCAGTGAGGGTGCGGCTGCGTCAGGTTTGGTATCAGGGCGGGAAGACTCTTTGATTTCTGTAGCAGAGAGAGAGAGAATTCACCATGTAGCCTAGAAGAGAGAGACAATCACCCAACCCAGAGGACGGGGAGGTGCGGAGAAGAGGCAGGCCGGTAGGAAATCCAAAAATGGAGAGGCAGATGCGTGATCTTCGAGAAATAATCGAGGAGATGGAGACAGCGCAAAGATGCACAGCTAGTGTAGGGGATCTGAGTGATTCCAAGGATGAAGTCGAGGTTGAACATGAAGGGGAAGTTGTGGCCGAGGATGCAGCAAATGAACGACTGATTAAAGCTATTGCCAGAATGGGTGCAAAGGCAAAGATGGACATTCTAGTTTACGAGGGAAGTCTAGATGCATAAGAGCTTTTGGATTGGATCCGAGCTCTTGACACCTACTTCGATTATGAAGACATCGAAGAGGATAAGAAGGTCATACATGATGTCACACATTTGAAAGGGCATGCAGCATTGTGGTGGGATGAGCTACAAGCTGATAGACGCTGCAAAGGAAAGCAGAAGATCAAGAGTTGGGATCGAATGATTGCAAAGATGGAGGCGAAGTTCATCCCAAGAGACTGCCAAATTACTCTATTCAAGAGGATGCAGAACCTGAGACAGAAGTTGATGACAGTGAAAGAATACACTGAAGAATTCTATCGACTGAACATTAGAGAAGGTCATCGGGAGAGCGATGATGAGAAGTTTGCTAGATATTTGAATGGTCTGAAATATGACATTCAGGATGAATTGAGCATGGTAACCATCCGAATGGTAGAAGACGCTTATCAGATGGCTATGAAAGAAGGAGAGAAGCTGAGTCGTAAGAAAGGTCAGCAAGGGCAAGGCAAGACTTAGCCTAGAGGCAAGGCAGTTGCCCAGGACAAATATCAGAAGCCCAAGGAGGAATGGAAGAAACCTCAAGGTAAGGTTGAGGGAGGTGGAACCTCACAGAGGGGACCATATATTGAACAGAGAGGGCAGCATATGTTGATGGAAATACTTTTCCTCATACCAGAGGTAGAGGAAGAGGAAGAGGTGGAGTAATCACTTGCTTCACATTTGGAAAGAATGGGCATAGGTCATTTGAGTGTCCAGAGAAAAATAAGGACATTGGAGAAGCTCACATCACTGAGGCGCAGAAGCGGGATGTTGAGACCGAAGATACATAAGGAGGAAGGTCACTGATGATGCGAAAAGTTCTCTTAACACCCGGAAAGGAGGTGGAGGACTCAACTCAAAGGACCAGACTGTTCAGGATAGCTTGCAAGACCAAGGACTGGGTATGCAAGGTTATTGTTGACAGTGGTAGCACATATAATCTCGTTTCAACCGAGATGGTGGAGAAGCTGGAGCTGGAGAAAACTAATCATCCGAGTCCATACAAAGTTTCGTGGCTACAAAAGGGACACCAGGTAACTGTTACTAAACAATGCTTGGTTGAATTCAAAATAGGGGAGTATAATGATAAAGTACTCTGTGATGTCATTCCCATGGATGTTTTCCACTTATTACTGGGTAGACCATGGAAATATGATAGAAATGTGGTTCATGATGGGAGGATGAACAAATATACCCTGGATAAGAATGGGAGGACATACAGGTTGCTTTCGTTAAAGGATAAGGAGGTGAAACCAGAAGTGAACAACACTGTACTTCTCATGAGTGGGAAGGAGCTTCTTACAGAAGTAAAGACGAAAGAAGATCCACAATTCTTTGTGGTCAAAAAACCGAAGATTGTTCTGACTAGCACAAGAGTGGATGATTTACTAGGGGAGGTTCAGGAACTACTGGAAGAGTTCACTGACATTATCGTGGATGAATTACCTCGTTCGTTGCCACCGATGAGGAGTGTGAGTCATCATATATATCTCATACTAGGAGCTAGTTTGCCAAACAAAGCTGCGTACAGATTGACGCCGCAAGAAAATGAGGAGGTCAAGAAACAGGTCTAGGAGTTGTTGGACAAAGGATTGTTCAGGGAAAGCTTGAGTCCGTGTGCTATTCCAACAGTTCTCAATCCAAAGAAGGATGGAGGATGGAGGATGTGTACCGATTCAAGAGCGATCAACAAAATAACCATCAGGTACAGGTTTCCATTGCCGAGAATGGATGATCTGATGGATTGCCTGAGTGGGGTAAATTTTTTTTCAAAGATTGATCTGAAGAGTGGATATCACCAGATTCGCATGAGAGAAGGCGATGAGTGGAAGACGGCCTTCAAAACAAACAAAGGATTGTATGAATGGCTAGTCATGTCGTTTGGCTTGATGAATGCACCAAGTACCTTTATGAGGTTGATGAATTAAGTCCTGAAGGATTTCATCGGGAAATTTGTCGTCGTATATATGGATAAGATATTAATTTTCAGCAAGACGAAGGTTGAACATCTGAAACATTTGGCCATTGTGATGAGGAAACTACAACAGGAAAAGCTGTTGATTAATATGAAGAAGTCCTCATTTATGAAGACAGATCTCATTTACTTGGGATTTGTTATATCTACAATTGAATTGAAGATGGATCCGGATAAAGTGGAGGTGATCAAGAATTGGCCATCACCAAGGAATATTTTCGAGGTGAGAAGTTTTCATGGATTGGCGAGTTTCTACCGAAAATTCATCAAGAATTTTAGTGGGATTAGCGCAACGATGATGGACACAGTGAAGAAAAGACATAAATATTTTCACTGGACAACAGAGGCTAAAAAGAGCTTCAATTTGTTGAAGAGTAAGATAATGGAACGACCAGTGTTGGTGTTGCCGGATTTCCAGAAGACATTTCAGGCGAAATGTGATGCAAGCGGGTTTTCCATAGGAGCAGTCTTGAGTCAGGAAGACAGGCCAGTTGCATATTTCAGCGAGAAGCTCGATGAGGCGAAACTGAAGTACTCCACGTATGATAAGGAGTTTTATGCTATCATACAAGCACTGAAGAAGTGGAGGTATTACTTGATCCCAAAATAATTTGTTTTGTATAGTGATAATCATGCATTACAGTTTGTGACTGAACAGGAGAAGTTGAATCAGAAACATGCCAAATGGGTAGAGTATATGTAGAATTTCACATTTGTGATTAAGCATATTTCAGGTACTACTAACAAAGTGGCTGATGCTTTGAGCAGGAAGTGTTTCTTGATGCAGGAATTCAAAGTCAGGACGTTAGGCTTTGAGAATCTCAGGGACATGTACGTAGGAGATGAAGATTTTGCAGAGGCGTATGAAGCAGGTGAGAATCCAGTTCTCAGATATCGAATTCCTTGGATAGATTACATGATCCAGGAGGTATTGTTTTTCAGAGGAAATCAATTGTGCATTCCGAATTGCTCCATGAGGGAGAACCTATTGAAGGAGAAGCACAATGGCGGATTAGCAGGACATTTTGGCCACAACAAGACATTCGCGAAGCTGAATGAATCATACTTTTGGCCAGGAATGCGAGAAGATGTCAATAAATTTGTAGATAGATGTAGCGTTTTCCATCATTTGAAGGGGAGAAAGCAGAATGCAGGTCTTTATCAGCCATTGTCCATACTAGAGAGGCCATGGGAGGCGATAAGCATGGATTTCATATTGGGATTGCCAAGGATGCAAAGAGGTGTTGATTCAATCTTTGTAGTAGTGGACAGGTTTTATAAGATGGCACATTTCATCCCATGCCAGAAAACCAACGATGCAACTCACATCGCAAATTTGTTCTTCAAAGAGGTCATTCGACTTCATGGATTGCCGAAAAGCATAGTTTTGGACAGAGACACGAAATTCATAGGACATTTCTGGAGGACACTCTGGAAGAAGCTAGGGACTAACTTGATGTTTAGTTCGGCTTATCATCCTCAGATGGATGGACAAACGGAAGTGGTCAACAGAAGTCTGAGAGACTTGCTGAGAAGCTTGGTGACAGAGCACCATAGCAGCTGGGACAGCATATTACCACAGGCAGAGTTTGCATACAATGATTTAGTGAATAGAGGCACAGGCCGAAGTCCATTTCAGGTTGTATATGGGATGCAGTCGAGAGGAGTTTCTGAATTAAGGGATTCAGAACAAAAAGCGACTAGCAATGCTATTGTAGAGGAATTCCCTGAGGCGATGAAGGAACTTCACAGCAGAGTGAAGGAGCGACTGATTGATTCAAGTCAGGAATATAAGCGTAGAGCAGAACAACGTCAGAGACAACTTCAGTTCGAAGTTGGTGATCTGGTTCTGGCACATTTGAGGAAGGAAAGGTTCCCGAGGGGAACATATAATAAGCTGAAAATGAAGAAAATCGGGCCATGTAAGGTCTTGAGAAAATTCGGGGAAAATTCTTATGAGATCGAGTTTCCGGATGGCATCGGAATATCTCTGATATTCAATATCGCAGATTTATACTCATACAGGGCTGGAAAAGCAGAGACTAGAACTGAGCAGCCAATGATCCAGTGGATGAAACAATTTCCAGTTGCAGAGAAGCCGCAGATGGAATGCATACTAGACAAGAGGGTGAGTAAGAGGACCAGGCGGAAGCAGTATTTCGAGTATCTGGTCAAGTGGAAGAACCACCCAGTAGAAGATTCCAGTTGGGAGAGTGAAGCAGAAATACAGAAGCATGGACAGACCATGCAGGAGCTCATGGACAAGAGCCCATGAAATTTTTCAAGCCAGGGAGTATGATGCAGGAGCATCACCAACTCATCAAGCGAGCCAGTGCGGAAGTGGGAAACAGCTGGATGAGCCAGCACACATTTTTGAAAATGCTTTGGAATTTGTTGCGCAAATCTTAAATGAGTCATTTAAGAGGAGGCACACTTGTGTATTGTAATGGACCTTGAGCCTTTAAGCTCTCATCCTTTAGTAGATAGTCGACATTTAAGATAGTTAATGCTGGTAGGTAGAATTTAATTGTAGATTTGATAGATTTAGAGTCCAGGAGGGAAAACGGATATAGACACCCTCATTGTATCATTGTAAATAATTCAGAACAGGAGAAAGAAGAAAAGAGAAAACAAAGAACTATATGAAGAACACCCATGTACAGATATTGAATTCATAGAGAAAGCTCTTGATTCAAATTCATGGTTTGTGTTGTTTCTCTGTGTATTGATGTTATGCTCATGAATGTTTGCTTCCTGTCATACATTTGCTTTTATGTACTGTGTATGTGATTTCATGGTTGAATTGAAGTCTGAAAAGGGTGAGTGAATGAGTTTCAATTGTTTCTCTAATTGAGCCAAGGGATTCCTGCAAGGAGTGCAGTCGAATTGTCCGCAAGGAGTGCGTTGATAGAAGGGTTCAATTGGAGATAGTTTTTGTTCTCATTTTATTCGAAGGTGCAGTTAGGCACAATGCCGTGCAAGGAGTGCGCAGGCCAAGGGCAAAGCCTTAGGGTTGCAAACCTGAGAAAAGCTTGAAAGACTGCTGCTGCAAGGAGCGAGAAGAGTCGAGAAACTTCAACACTTAAATGCTGTCGAAGATTTTCCGCAAGGAGTGGGCACAAGTAGTTCTCAGGAAGACTTGAGAAGTCGAGAACAAGCTCAGGAGGAGTAGGCCTTCAAATTCACGGAAGGATAAGTGCAGGGAAGCGTTACAGGTTGGCGAGCGAGTGAACGAGTCTCGTGGGGAGGCCCTTCTTCATTCCTACAGAATTTAGCAAAGGAAAGATGGACGGTCGGAAATCCTTTGAGGAGATTTCGCGAAGTTCCGTGGACCGTTGGATCTCACGGAGGTGCAGGGAGGTTACGGTGCAAGTGTGGAGGAGGTTTGAAGCTCAGGAGAGTCAGATCCGTCGATCCCGAGTCACAGGGACCGTCATATCTATACGTGACATTGCATATCGGGGATTCGCAAGTTGAAGTTCCAAATTTGTGCAACGAGTATTGCGATATCGCGATCTGCGATATCCTGATAAGCCCATAACCGTTCATTGTTGAGGACATGTGTCAGGAGATCCGGAGGAGTCGGGGTTCGGCATATCAGAGTTTTCGAAGACAAGAAATTCTTGCAGCTTGAAATTGCGATCCGCGATATCCCGACGGAAGGGTCGTGTGGACCACAGCCAGAGTTAGTGGAGGAAAGGTGGCATGCCATATCGGGGATCGGGAAAAGTCAAGTCCCGAATCCTTTGGCATCAGGATTCGTGATCTCGCGAATCCCAAAATCCCGATCGAAGCAACGAGAAATGGAGAAAGTTAATTCACACGTGCACATCGGAGATTCGACGCATCGGGTACTGAGAGTCGGCAATTCAACGTGCATGACATCGCGAGTGGCGAAATCACGATAGAGCAGAAGTCCCGAAAGATACGAGAAGAGGTCAGCGTTGACTAAGGCATCGGGTCTCGGGGATTCAAGAGCCCAGTAATCGGCCATTAGACTCGCGAAGCCGCGAATTCTGATTCTCCGATAAGTTGAGAAAGGGGGATCAGGCAGAAGAGAACCTGTGGGGTGCAGATTTCCCGATAGGGAAATAGAAGAACCTTGGAGTTCTTCGGGCCGAGAAGGAGAAGGAAGATCCTGTGAGAGCGGACGTGCCAGTGAGGGTGCGGCTGCGTCAGAGGTGAAATATTCAGGGAAACTAGAGAAAGTTGTGTTTTACCCTGCATCATTGTTTCACAAATATCATTCCAAAAGTCGTTAAAGATTGGAGTGTTTTTTGTTTTTCTGTGAACTATTCAGGGAAACTAGAGAAAGTTGTGTTTTACCCTACATCATTGTTTCACAAATATCATTCCAAGAGGCGTTAAAGATGTGTTTTTTGTTTTTCTGTGTACCATTCTCAGTAATTTTCTTTACCGATCATTACCACGCTAGCAATGGAGATGTGATAAGGACTCTTGTGCACAAAGGAGGAATGTTGTCGATCAGAGCACCATTGAGACGACGAGATTATGAATATGGGGAAAAGAAAATAACCTCAAAGAATTCTTGAAGCTCATCGTCAATCTATTTTCTTGGCAAGACTTGAATGCTTGACTCACTAAGAAGAATATTGTATAACCCTTGAGTGAATAAATGACTTGAGGGAGAGTCGAGTCGAGTCTATTATTCTCCATGGGGCCATCCATGGCCCCATGACCTAACCAACCTTCTTACTGAATCGAGTCTCTTATCTAATTATTAACATAAATTATGAAAATAAGACAAGCTGAATTAGTCCGGGCTTAATAATCACGTTGGGGCCACATATTACACATAATAAAAATTTATTCGAAATGTTGACGAGGAGTCGTACGACTGTCTCCTCGAGTTATGATGACTAACAATGGTTGGGGTTTATTCTTGTCATATGTGCACATATATTTTCAAAAATGAGGTGATTTTTGACAGGAAACGAATAGTTCAAGCTCTCTTGTGCACAGATAGGATTAAATCCGAAAAGATATCGCAGTGGCTCATGAGGAGATGAGCGGATTTACATAGAGAAAGAGCCATGCAAATAGGGTTTCATGCAGGTGGAGAGGAGAGCATCAAAACTTGAGGAAATAACCGGTGATAGCTCAAGAGGAGATGAACAATTTTACGCAAAAGAGAGCCACATGAATAGGGTTTCACGGCACAGGTGGAGAAGAGAAGTGCGAATGGGAACAGACGGGAGGAAATTTCAAAGATTCTGATTAAGTAGAGGGCACAGATGACAAACTGATGTTCATGACATAGTAGATAGTTTGGATTTGCATGCATAGGGGCATTTATTTTGCACGTAAAAATGAAAGGGGTGTTTATTTTGCAAGTAAAAATGAAACGATGAGGGTTGAGAATGGTTGAGTTAGGCAACAACTCTCATATTAATGACAGGTCAGGTAGGATAGAAAATGTAACTCCACACTTGATGCTTTGCATTTGCATTAAGGTGAAACATTTATAAATATAAATTTGAAAGGGGTGTTTATTTGCAAGTAAAAATGAGGGTTGAGAATGGTCGAGTTAAGCAACAACATTTAAATATAAATTTGAATGATGATTAATTTCTAATGATTTTTTTATCACTCTCACTTGTTCCCTAATAAAAACACCAACTTTAATACATAATTCTAATTATATTAGATCTATAAATTATTGGAGCCTAATCCTTGTGATTGCATTATATAGAAATGGATTTTATTTGAATCTTTTTTCCTTTACAGCTCTCACTTGTTATCATTAACATAAAGTGATATGGAAACAAATAAGCATCTTTACCTTGAATGCACATTTGGTTCATCCAAGTGGCATGGATTTCCTCCATGTCATTCATCCAATGAACATGGATCGAAATCAAGAGTTGAGTTTGTTCCATGCTCCTTGGTTAGATACTCAAATATGCAATATAAATAAACTGAGGGAAAAGAAACAAATTGCGTGACCAGTTTTAAATTATAATTCTCTTTCAAAGTATGTTATAATTTTCTCCAAGGTGTTGCATATGCATAATTTTCTTGATCCATATATATTGTTTAAATTATAATTCTCCTCCAAAATATGTTATAATTCTCCCCAAAGTGTTGCATATACATAGTTTTCTTGATCAATATACATTGTTATGCATTACTTTCTTTATCCATACACATTGTTATTGTTTTTAGCATATTGCAAATGCACCCAATAATTTTAGATTGAGTATATAAATATAAAACTCACTTAAACAATACAATAGGTATAATAAAATTATGTATACATTGTTAATTGTCATATTTTATAATAAACTTCAAAAATATGAATATCCATTACCAACATTATCTTTTACATACTTTGTTATTGAATTATTATATTAATAAAAAAAATTATTTAAAAATAATATCTAAATTATATATATGTTTTTGTTTTTTATGTACTTGTAATAATAATAGTAATTAAGGTTATAATTTGATTGTTAAAATTTATAAAAATATACATACTTTTTTATGAATTTAAACTTGTAATTTTTTAATAAAAATATATATTCTTAATTATTAAACTTATATGTTTTTTATAAATTAAGATTATCTAAAAATATAAAACTATCCCAATCTCTAATAACAATTTTAAAAATTATGTTTACAATAAAACAACCATAATATCGTTATTAAAATTAATCAATAAAATTATGTTTACAATAAAACAATCATAATATTATTACTAAAATTAATTAATAAATCTTTTTATTTTATTACTTTAATATTGAAGTCCAAATATAAATTGCAAGGTATGAAAAGTATAGTAATAAAAATTTGAGATTTAAAATGACACATATACAAAATACAAAAATAAGTTTAAAAAAAATAAAACGCTCTTTCATATATACATAATATTTTACATATATATTTTATTGTAACATTTTAATTTTTAACTATTTACAATATCTCTAAGTTCAACTGCAGCTAACTTAGATATCACTCCACCACTCCACCCTAGGGAGGAATCCAGGCCACTGGGTTAAAAAGGCTATATGAGATCATTTGGAACAGCAAATTTTGAGTCTCCATCTTTGAGACTCCGACCCGAGCTCGAAAACGAAGATGCCCGTCTCAAAGAAATAGTCTCCAAAGGCTTGTCTGTGAGGCGGATGATACTGTATGAGCATGCGCCCATAACTGTCCCGGCGATGGGACCAACGAGGTATACCCATATACCTTTGTACTTATTGCTCACTATTGCCGGACCAAGAGACCTCGCCGGATTCATTGACCCTCCAGAAATTGGCCTGCCAAGAACAGTAATTTACTCAATTTCTTTCGTCCCAAAGAAATCAGATTAGATTTAATTCATAATAGCACTGAAACAGATAACAACGCCAGCTCACCCTGCAAGGATAGAGCTTATCATGACCATGGAGCCAACTGCTATCCCTGCAAGCTCTCCTATCTGCATTGTTTACAATCCAGTCAGTGGCTCCATCACTATACAACGTTTAAATGTCCAGTATGGACATATTAGTGCCTCTGAGATGGAATGTATCTTTGCATGGCATCCATAAGAGATTCATGGTTAGAAGAGACGTGTTATATAGATGGTAACATGGTCATGTTTAAAAAACCGAAATATGTAATTAACTTAAATGATTAAGTTATAATTTTAAAATTTAATTATTGTTATATTGTTATATGAAGGGCTTAGACAGATTTTGCACAAAATTTTCCTTGATTCCCAGACCTAGTCCCTCAGGCCTTTTAGTTCCCAATTCTATGAAGGGGCTAGACGGATTGGAAAAACCTGCAAGTGTGAAGTTTACAAATAGATCCAAAGCTATAATAAGAGCGAGGGAGAGTTGGACACTCCTTCACGATAACTTTAGAGCACCTCGCTTCTCATGAACTCTATGGGGAGTATTTAATACAAAGAAATTACCGCACTGCTATCGGTTGCAACTGCTGAGGTAACGAACATAAGCACGAAGGATACCACGACTTCCATTGCCAAGGCCTGCAGCACTGTCCCGGAAGGAATAGTTATACCCGTGTTTGATACAGCTTTCAACATAACACCAAGTGCAAAACAGGCTGCTATTGACCCACCCAATTGAGCTGTAATGTAAGCCGGTACCTGCATATCGATTACCTACTCAGATTTGTGTATTCCAATTCTGGACCAAGACCAAAGGATTTACTCAGATTGAGAGAAAATAGTTACCTGCTTCCATGGAAAATGCCTTACTGTTGCAAATGCAATGGTAACTGCAGGATTCATATGAGCTCCAGAAATGTGACCAACTGAATATATCATGACCGTTACTATCAAACCAGAAGCCACAGAACCTCCAAGCTTTGACACTAATGGCGGACTGCCGTGATCCAATATTGAGGAACCGCACGTTACAAAAACCAGAATAAAGGTTGAAATGGTCTCTGCTGTTATCTGCAAACGGATTCCATAGTTAACAAATAATCAGATGAAGAGTTTCATTAAGGTCCAGTTAAATTAAATTGCTGTGCAAAAGGAGTCCAGGGTTAACAGATAAGCAGAAGAAGCAAAATAAATATTTTATTAAGTCTCTTGTTCAGATATTGATGAGGAAAATTAGTTTTCAAAGATTAAACAGCTTTCCTCATGCATATAAGATTTCTGTAGAGTATTGGATTTGAACTGAACTGTTTGTATGACGGTCCTTAATCCCCAACACTAAAGAACAATTTAACGAATAGTTTGTCTATAAGAAGATTGTTCTGGTGAAAAGGACAATATAAAACATCTCCTGCTTTTACTCAATGTATCAAAATCGTCTCAAGGAAGAAAAAACATCTATTGAAATTTTATACGGTGGGATTTTTATTCAGGATTCAAAGCTTAATAATCTGAGTTAAAAAATACTTATCGGAGATTTAAAGCTTAATAATCTGAGAGTTAAGATGAAAATATGATAGGGTAAAATGAGATGGAATAGTAAGGCATACCTTTTGAAGGAGAGTAGGCGGAACAAAATCCATGCATCCATTGGGGCACTGTTTATCTTTTTTATAGAACAGGGAGCCTTCTTTCACGTTTCCAGCCTCTTCATCTTCTACTTCTTGGCCAGAAATATTCACTAGCTGACTTGAAACGTTCTCAGCATCCATTTCTCTACCATAAACCAATTATTTCGTGGAGATTATAACAGTATGCGGACGTAAATAAAAATATTATATTCTATGAGCTCAATCACTGCATAAAACGGTACAAAGAAATGATATAAAGCGACTATGAACAATAATGCAGATTCAAAATAAACTCCCAACATAAAAATCAGGAATGCCGGGGAGAATTTACGATCAGAGAATAAAAATCAGGAATCCCGGGGAGAATTTACGATCAGAGAAGCTGAGAGATCAACACCAGAGATGTAGTATGAAGCGACGAAGAGGCCTCTCCTAATTGCAGCTTCATAACACGAGGAGATGCGTTCGTGGGACCGATATATTTATTTCAGGGAACCTGAGAGATTGGCCCCGAACGCACATCTGTCATTTACAAGTTTTAACTGATAAAGTTGAATACTCAACACAGAGGCGAAACAGGTCCGGGATAAAGTATCATCCTGTGTCGATTAGTATACAATTGTGGGTGACAGTGAATTGACAATGATAAAAAAAGAAGAAGAAGATATCCATGTATTTTCATGGGTTTCATATATATATTTTCAAAGGTTACATGCCCAACTATATATAAAAAGTAAAATAATTGTGTATCTGAACAGACCGTAAACAACCTAGTCACAATTTAAATATAAAGTAAATTAGTTTTTCATGTGATCAGACCGTAAACAACAAATGCGACGCACTAATAACCCCAGAAATATACCATCCACGAATATAAACAACCATTCCTTCACAATTATGGCAAAACAACTTTTAAAACTTTGTCAAGACGTACCGTCCAAAAATATAAATCAAATCTCCACATAAAATATGTAATGAAATTTTACAAAATACGATGGATCTTGGAGTGATATGGAATCTCTCATTGTGCAGGCGTTCTCATTACATGAAACACGTGGCTATAAAATAACATTTCATCCGTATTTACTTGAAACACGTGGCTATAAAATAGCATTTCATCCGTATTTAAAGGATAAACTATCATTTGCTCTTTATTTAAATTATTGGATCACAAATAAATAGAGTATCCTTTATCAGATATTTGAAGTAGTTTCCAACTATTTTTAAAATTTGATATAAAATAGAAGTGAATCTAGCCAAAATGTCCCGCCTAATTTTCAACTACCAACGACAATCACCTTTCTCTACTTCTTTATTGATATTATTCCACCAACTATTCACTAGCATTCTTGCTTTATATGTACGATGTTTTTTTTTTCTTTTTTTTTTCGATAGAAATTACTCGATATATATTAGGGATATATATCATTTATAATCACTGAAACTAGTCTAGCACATAGCAGCCATTACATATTTCGTCCCGGAGACCCAGCAGGGTTTGACCTCGAGATCTCCTCCCAACACTTGGAGGAAGGTACTGTCTTACCAATCGCGCTGTCTCACGGGACTATGTACTATGGTTATTATAATACTAAAGAGAAAGTCAAATCATTTTGATAGAAATTCAAACCATTTTAAGCACTTCACTGTTTTTTAATATATAAATTTGTTTAATTATATTTTTTTTAATAAAGAAAATTGATTATGATTCTGAATAAATCATTTTGATTTGGTATTGGTTTGATTATCTTTTACAATTTTTTCCCATTTATGTGCACAATGACCTTTACCTATTATTTTATTAATATTATTTCATCAACTAAACATTGGAATTTATTAACATTCTTACTTTTATATCATGCAATGGTTTTTATAGAGAAAAAGTTAAATCATTTTGAGTGAATTGGATTGCTTTTTAATATTAGTTGGATTGCTTTTTAATATTTGTTTTTTGGATGTTTTATTTTACCTTATTATTAATTTTGTTTTCTATGGATGTTTTATTTTACCTTATTATTAATTTTATTTTGTTGTATAAAGAAAATCAATTATAATTTAATTTTGTTTTCTATGGATGTTTTATTTTACCTTATTATTAATTTTATTTTGTTGTATAAAGAAAATCAATTATAATTTTACATAAGAATAAATCAAATCATTTCGATTTAGTATTAGTTTGATTATGTTTTATAATTTTTTTGTGTGGACAAACACTTTTACCTACTTTTTTTTTATTAATATTATCTTATCCACTAAACATTTTTATTAATATTATTCCACCCACTAAATATTGACATTTATTATCATTCTTACTTTTATATCATGTCATGGTTTCTATAATTTTAGAGAGAGTCAAATCATATTATTAATTTGCCTATTAATATTTTTTTTCTAGGATGTTTTATTTTAACATATTATTAATTTTATGTTAATATTTTTTTTCTAGGATATTTTATTTTATCATATTATTAATTTTATTTTGTTATTGACTATAGTTTTGGATCAGAATAAGTAAAATCAGTTTAATTTGGTATGAGTTTGATTATGTTTTATGAAAAAAAAAAATCATTATTAATAATATTCATGTGGAAGATCACCTTTACCTACTCTTTTATTGATATTATTTTACCCACTAAACATTTTATTGATATTATTCTACCCACTAAACATTGGCATTTATTAGCATTTTTACTTTTATATAGTGTGATGGCTGCTATAATTTTGGAGAGAAAGTCAACCAATTTTGAATGCCTATTAATTTGATTAGTTTTTAATATTTTTTTATGGATGTTTTATTTTATCATATTATTAATTTTGTTTTTTCTAAAAATAAAATTGATTACAATTTTGAATAAGAATAAGTCAAATCATTTTTATATAAATTTGATTATGTTTTATATTTTTTTTTACATGTTTTTTAATTACATTATTAATTTTATTTTGTTTAAAAAAAAACAATTTTTAAATATTTGAATTTCAATGTTAGATTTTTTTATTATCTTAAATTCATTGATTTGACTAAATAAACTATGGTATATGATCATATTTATCCAAAAAAAAAATCAAATTATAAATAAAAGAACTTACATAATTTGTGTTTATTTCAAATATAATTTTACATTTATTTATGTTGGGGCATGTGACTTTTGAATATAATCAATGTTTCAATATAATATTTTTTTCTTGGTGTTCCTTAATTGCTGAGTTATCCTATGCTTTTGTTAGTATTAATGTGTTAGATTGACTTCATCCAATAACATGTATTTAGTAAATTTGGTAATTGATTAAAAAATATCACTTCAATAATTTGTATGATTGTTTTTGTTTATTAATGACTATTATAGTAAACATGTCTTACATATTTAGAAATCTTTCTTAATTGTTGGGTTATGTTAGAGATGAGAGTAAAGCACTAATTTAACAATATCTACTTTGTAATTCAACAAGAGTTCCTGTTATCCTATGTATGGTTAGTATTAATGTGTTAGATTGACTTCATCCAATAACATATGTATTTAGTAAATTTTGTAATTGATTAAAGAATATCACTTTAATAATTTGTATGATTGTTTTTGTTTATTAATGATTATTATATTGAACATGTCTTATATACTTGGAAAATGAAAGATTTAAAAGAAACACTTTAGTTATTTTTTTGGATAGTTTACTTATTTAAGAGTTCAACATGTTACTTGTGGGAATTGAATTTGAGTGAAGAAAAACACACCTCAACACAACCACTCAAACTAAATCCAATTAAAAATAACCAAAGTAATTCTTATTACTTAAGTCATCAATTTTTACTTTGTTTAAAAGTGAAGAATGTCCAATGAAACTTCTAAAGCCTTAGTTATTGGATTGCCTCTGTTCATGACCTGGTTGTTTTCCTCCCACAGGCAAGCCACTTTACCCACAACCGACACCCGCCTTTTAGGGCGGGGAAGAGGATTTGATTGTTTTTATCTCAGAAATCAAATTATCATTAATTAGGGTTGAGGGTCGAGGTCTAAAATGTCTATAGTAAAGCATTTTTTCCAAACACGTTCAACTCCCCTAAAGGAAAAACACTTACAGAGAAAACCTAGCAAGCGGTGATCCTACGATGTTTCAGTCGTATTGTTATTTTCCTCCGGAATTTAACAAAGAGAAACATATTATGTAAGAATTAGTTGCTTCTAGATCTTATCCGTCCCTATTCTTACTATCTGATTGAATACTTTTACGGTAGAGTGGCGAGTTGTCCCGATGCTAGCCGGAGCTAAGGGTAGCGGTTTCTAGACTCAGAGACATGGAAAAGACGATTCACCTGGGATGGGGCAGATCAAACCTCCAACTGGGGTTACCCCAATGATTAAGAGCATTGTCCCTCCTCTCATACTGTTGGTTATTATCCTTCATCCGAGCCTCTGGTATTTCCCTGTGCCGTCATAGATGGCGTCGTTTAGCCAAAATCAACATAAAAATGCTTCAGCAGCCTGAGCAAGTTATATGTGGACTCTTGTCCGTGTTCTGGTCGATATGTACTTTCCGACTAGTATTGTCCTTTCATGTCACTTGCATCTGTTTATACAAGCTGGTATTCCCATTCACAATCCCGAGGGTTGCCCTAGTTGTTTGAGTTCGAGTTCATCTCGTTCGGGAAGAAGTTTAACTGACAGCTTGCTAACTAACACCTTGCTATTCTCCTTGACGGGCTTTGGGTGGCCTTGGTCACCTCGCTAAGACCATTTGGTGGCTTTTCCCTTGCAGGTGATGCTGATTCATATGGTATTAAAACTCCATAATAACGATTTTCCTGGTGTTGTTGGGCTGAGCAGATCTTGTTCACAGTGGGCCCTTATGCCAGAATTGAATTGGCTTCATGAGGATTGGATCCGGCCAAGGACAGAAGAGACTTTAAGAAGCAACCATGTATCCAAAATAATCCGTGGATTTCTTATGCATGTTATGGATCTAAAATAAAGGACCAAGAACTGATTGCTATTGCTGGCCAATATCCAACTACAACTCACTGGCTCACGTGACAAGTTGATCTACTGGACAAAACCTGAGGACAAGTGAGAATCAAAATGTGAGGATCTTGTTGGTCAAATTCAATTGAATGGATTCAATTTATTAAATTATCAACCATGAAGCTTGTGAGATGCTAGCAAAATATATGCAAGATTAGACCACTAATTCTAAGCTAAGCAATCTGAATCAAACAATATAAAGTAATTTCAATACTACAAGAAGGAACTCTTAATCCATAACAATAAACTCTTAATCCAGCATCAAATGAACTCAACTCAACTCTTTGGAATCCTCTCCTATTTATACATCACATCCTAAACTAGTGGATCTACACCCAACAAATCCTAGATCCTAAAGATATGGATCTTCTACACCAAATATTGGATTTGATCTAAGATAATTTGGAGAAATTCTCCACCAAATATTGGATTTGATCTAAGATAATTTGGAGAAAATAATGATAATATATTTCATGAGGTCCATGTGCTCAAATAGTAATGTAGGAAATCACAATATTTATTCTAAATAATCATTAAAACATGGAAAATCAACCACTTTAGTGTAAGTATTGCACATGAAGCTCATGTAAAGTAGAAATGAACAATTAAAGTAATATAAGTGATGAAGAGAATTCATATTAAAGGGTAAAGTGAATGAAATATGACTAAATGGAATGATATGATGTATTATTTATGAGGCCCAACATCTCCCCCACACTTAAGTCATTGCATGTCCTCATGGAATTAAAGATACATAGGGGGTAGTGACTAAGTATATATCATACAAGACCTACTTAATTTTTTCAAAGTCATTGATGCAATAGGGTAAATGGATAATGATGGATAGACAATGAAATGTAAAGTGTAATTAAATGGATTGTAAGGGAATGAAGGGATGAAAAATATGGAAAGCTTCATGTGTGTGAATTCCCAAGTTTAATAACTATCTAGAAATAGAAATTGCTTTACCCAATTTTACTTCTCCTGGTGGATGTTGGTCTCAGAGAGAAATGTTGAACTCTAGCTCACTTGATGAAGAATGTTGATGATATCGATGATGTTGAAGAGTACTTTTGTTGAAGAAGATAATTGATGTTGATGTTCAAATTGAATTTGAATTTGCGCATTGTTATTAAACTTGTAGCTACAAAAATGCTTGAAAACTTGAAAATTGAAAAAGGCTAGAAATCATGGTTGATAGGTGCATGAGAATCTTATAGTGATTTGAAATAATCTACAAGAGATGATCTGGTCTCGAAATGCATGCAACCGTTCAATGCTAAAAATCAGCTACATAAAGTTGGCTATAGTTGTTTTACAAAAATGATGATAATTTTATAAAAATAGTTTTAAATCAAACTAGTGCATCCCCTTTTCATACATTTTATAAAATTTTGCTAAAAATACCTCTACAAATAGTCACTTATAGGAAATTATACAAATTATATAAAAGTCTGCTTCAAAGATGTACCTGTAAATTCTTCATGATGCATTTGTTAGATATTTTGCTCGTGCCTTACTCAATTTTTCAGTTTTTATACAAAATCCATATTTCAGAAAATTTAATTTCATCCTCATCTGGGTGCAATCTCTATTCAAAAGGTGCCTTTAAGAATAAAAATCTAGTTGTAATAGCCTTTCTGTAGCTGCAAAAAATCATTGTAATTTTTGAAAGAAAGAGAAAAAATGAGTTTCAAAGACATGGTGAATCAAATAATAAGGTTATATTCTACAGTGTTGAATGGAAAGGACATCTACATCTCTACCCCTCCCCCACACTTGAGACCTTCCTGTCCTCATGCACATGAAGTAGAGGAAAAAATAATGGAGATTTTAATACTTTTCATTTGTGTCTAATGAGAAAATTCACACTTGATCCATGTACCTGTACCAATACTAGAAGAGATATGAAGCCATTCCTAAAAGGAATAAATGTTGCATCTTGACCAAATTTGCAAATGTTATAAGAATAAGATCTCCAATGAAAGGTCCAAGGCCAAAAAGAAGTGAAACTTGGAAGCATCAAGGCCATTAGATTGTAGCAGCAATGAAAATACTTTTCATACCCTCTTGTTCTCCAGCTTTGTCCCTACATTACTAAATCAATTCTTTGAGATCACTAGGATAATTCTTTGGCTTGAATTTGAATGTTGGTATTCTATCCTCATTTTGGGTGAAAAGGATGGGTTCCTCCAGCTTGGATTTGTGAAGATAATTTATGTCTCTTTCAATGTCAAGAGTAACTCTCACTGTCTTCAAAGGTTCTAAACGCTCTTTATTTTGGAGGTAACTACCCAAATTTCGATTTGAAAGATACTCTGGAGTGTTTATGATATGAATATTTTGTGTGATAGCACCCACAATCTCAATCATATGAGGATGCCAAACCCTTTGCAACATTGTCAATTCTGGATGTTACTTATCATAACATAATTTAACTTATTCTTTATAATTCTTTTAAACTGAACATGGAAAAGAGATACTTAGTTGTTGAGTTCATGGAAAACCACCATGGTGGATTCCTTGGCCACAAAAAAAAAACGATCACACAATCCTTGAAAAGACATTTAGTTTCCAGCCAAGTTCATCCTATGTCCTCTTAATTTCATCTTTAGATGCCCCACATGCTAAAGTATTCATCATCTTTGGAAAATTGATTCTGGTTGAGAAAATATCCCAACAATGCTTGGCTCATCTCACAATTAATAAAGTATACATGGAAAATGATTCATGCCATTTTTCATAGGTTTCCTGAACATAATCATTACCTTCTTATAACTATGCATTTGGAATCTTGAGAGGAAATGGAGCCATCCAGATATTGAACTATGGTCCATCAGATTTTCTTGGCCTTCCAAAAACAAATATAAAATCACCTTCAATTGAGCTAGAAGAAGTTGGTAGAGAATTGGAACTATGATATACAAATATCATCACCCTCTTTCATAAATAAATATTTCCCAATAACAACTTTAGATCTCCTTATCAGGGATGATTTTAAGGATGGAAATTTATTTTAAAATGTAGAAACTTTGGCAAATCTTACTAATCCTTCATATGCCAACTATAAATGATTGGCGACATTTTTGTAAAAATATTCAAATTTCTAAGGATTTTATACCATTTTTATAAAATTTTGGCAATTTTTAATGTAAAATAATTTTATCCTATAGAATTTGGGCGAATCATTTTTAAAATAGCGAATATCCTTTTTGGAAAAACCATGGAAAATTATCCCATGAGTGAAATTTAGCCCCTAAAATCATCCCTGCTCCTTATTTATCTGGCAGGTTTGTGATGGATTTCCACTATGTGGGGCTCTCCTTCATGACTGGATATGAACTTTAATAACTGCAATTGTGGCTACTCGTACACTATGGCTCTTTTCTCCAGAACGTGCTTGAATTCCACACCAAATCTTGGGTTCCTTGTTTTTTGAGGGACGACTACAATGTGAGGCAGTTTGAAGTTCATCACTGCCAATAATACATGAAATAATAGAGAAGATACAAGCCATCTGTTGGAGAGGAAAAATAAAAATGAATCCAATGACACAATTGTCACATTTAGTTTCTTTTATATTGAATTCATCTTGCAAGAGGAAGCGAGCGAGTAGAAGCAATAGAGTTTCCAAAGTAGCAGAAAACATTTGTGCACAAGAATAACTTCAAGACAACAACTTTCACCACAATTACCACTGTAGTGCATGTAATCAGAACAACAAGCATATCTTGACATCAATCTCAACATCTTTCACAGAGTCGAATTCCCAAATCTATGCGTTGTTAAAACAAATTTCTAAATTTAGAAAAATGGACAATCACGAATTTTGGGCAAATCCTGGTTAAAGAAACCAACATATTTCGCAAATCGTGCAAGATTTTGGGAAACCACTTGCATGGAGACTAAATGGCCACGTCCTAGAAAAAATGTATTAAATAACACCCCAAGTTTTGAGCCCCCATATTAAATAATGTATTGTTACATTGCTAAGAGGCCAAAGTGCCCAAACAATTATTAAAAGACTAGTGTGCCTAAGAAATGTAATGGTTTGATCATTATTAATAATAAATACATCGTTGGATACTAGACGAACAAGGAATAAAGTTATAGGGGGATATGATTTCACAAGAGAGAAGGGCTTGAGGGACTAAGTGCTTATTTATTTTGTATTACCCATTTTGTGTAACGGGGGGGAAATCAATTACGTGATCTCTTGGGGGAAGGCTAAGAGGTTCTTGATCCCCATGAATTACAAAAACCCATCCCTGGTATGTGGAAGGGGTTTTTTCTCCCATTGGCAATACTCTCATTCCCGTCCCCATTCTGGTACTGTTACTGGTTGCTTCATGTGTTCATTCAACTGTTTTGATTCATTGTTCATCCTATATTATGGAGTCTGCACTCCATTCATTCCTTCACTCACTCATATTTCCTCATTTTTGTGCCTTGGCTTGGGAAAGGAAGACGAACTACTAAACATAAACCATGGATTTGTTGGTTGTAGATATTGTTGGTGTAGTCCAACCATGATTTGAGGCTTGCATGTCTAAGATGCTTGGCCTGTGATCAACTTGGATCACAACTACAAGTCCTGAGAGTCCCAACATGGATATTTTGGACCAGCTGTACTAGAGCCCTTGATGAAGTGGGACTGCCTGAGGGAGTGTGTGGCAGAGAAGGGTGGAAGTCTATTCTCTTGGTTGGTGCAAGCTGGGTAGAAGAGAGTTGGGCACTTGGATTGTTATGAGTGTTGGAGAAGCCTATGAGAGCTTGAGTGTTGATTGGTTTGGGAAGCCAAGTATCACTCTGGAACCATCCTTGTGGATTCATAGCCCTAGGTCAGGGGTGACACTATTTTTGATACTTGGAACAACAGTGTCTACAGTTCGGTGGAACGTTCTTGGTCTGCAGCCAGTTGGTGTCTTCTTTTATAAAAGATAAGTTCTCTCTGTTGTGGTTTCCTTGCTTATGTATTTATTTCCGTTGCATATTAAATCAATATATTTGAGATTTGTACTTATAATATGCATGTTTGCTAGTTAATGTTGTGCATGGTATATTGTGCATGCTTTCTAGTTAATGTTGTGCATGGTATATTGTGCATGTCTTTTATGTTGTAGTATGAATATTGATCATTGCATGTATGTATTTCATGCTTCTTTATTAATTAAGTGTTATCAAAGTCTCCAAAACAGTCAAGAGATGCGTTTTTGGTGTGGCATGTTATCCCGTGGGAGGTTGGGTATGTTACATTTGGTAACATAAAAGAATGGTAGTGGCGTTTCCCATCTTGTGGGAGGCCGGGTACATTACAAATTGGTATCAGAGCTTCTGGTTCAAACACTGAACTGTTACGGGCCAAAACAAGTGCGAATCGGGAAGATCCCCTGTTATAAATTTTATATATATCTGTGCGAATTTGGGGAAAAATGGTGGAAACATTTGAGTGAAATCCCCCAAATTTGTGAACATATCTGAGGTTGAATGATTTCAGGATTGTCTAAGAAGTTAATGGATTCAAATTGCGGATTTGCGTAGTTGAATTCCACTTGGAAGGTCAAAAAATTGTGTTTTAATGGATGTTGTAATGCGGGACAGAGTTTGGAGAATCGATGGTTGAGATTGTGCTCGATATTGGATCAATAGTCCCGATTCATCCTGGGAATTTATTTTTAAATTTGAATATTTTCAAAGTTTTGTAGAATCACCAAATCAACGATTGAGATTGATTCGACGATTTGAAAATGAGGAACATCGATGGTTCTTATTGATTTCGGATGTTTGGGAAGTTGGAGAAAACCAATGGTCAAGATCATCTTGGCCGGGAAATCAACAACCCAAATTTACCTGTGATTTTGTAAAAAATTCTAAGCGTGGAATTTCACAAAGAAAAATCGTCGGCAGTCAATGGTTGGGGGTTGGAAAATTGGGTGAAGGGTTGAATATCGGCCAAGGAAAATATCCAATCGTGGATGGTCGATGGTCAAGGATTGGCATATTCTGGTGAACTTTTTTCTCTTTCCCAGATAAAGAAAATCTATGATCGATGGTCGGGGATTGGCAGAAAACCTTTGAAGTTATGAAATCCAGAGTAAATATGAACCCTTCATATTTGGCTACATGTTTCCAAAGATTAGAAAGGGTTCGTAAATTCGACGTTCGACAGTATGGGGGTGGGGTAGTGTTCAGCAATGAAAAAACTCTGAAGTCCCGAACCCCAGAGTAAATCTAGACCGTTCATGTTGAGGACATGTGTCTACAGATTAGCCGATTCGGGAGTTCGACATTCAGGGAATTTGTGTTGTTGTGGGGAGAAGTCTCTCGAAGTTTCGAAGTCTCAAAGTCGTCAGGCACTAGGGTGATGTGGTTTGATGAAGTCACCTAGGGTGACATGGACATATGTGAAGCTTGCCATCTGTCACCGTGTTTCATGTTTTTCAAAGACCATTTGTGCCAGTTATTATTTGACACATGTCACTAGTGAGATAGGGCCACATGTCTATGCCTTATTTTCTGCCATGTGGCAGCAGATTCCGTAGTCCAGAGACTTGGCATTATGGAGGATTCAAGGTATAAGAATTTGGGGTCAAGGACTCCCTAAGGCCTAAAGGATGGATTCCATCTCAACCATTTATTACAATAGACATGCGGTGCAAGATCCCAAGGTCCTAAGACTTGGTACTCTGAAGATTTTGAGTTGCAAGTTGCTTGGGTCGAGAACTCCTAAAGGCTGGAGTTAATATCCACCATTGATCGGGAGGTGATACATGGAGGATGGAGAGGACCTCCGATATTTCGACACTCTTGGAGATCTATGGAGAGGCACTTGGGAAGCCTCGAAGCCCAAAGCTGTGAAGGAAATCCTAATCGTTGATCGGGATAGGATACGTGGCAACATATCTTGTAGTTCGAAGACTTGGTACTCCAAAATATTTGAGAGTGTGGATAGTATGGAACTCTCGAAGCTAGAGTCCTGGAGCTCCTGTTGACCTTTGATCTCAGCCCTCGATCGATTTTCAACCACACGATCTCCGATATAGTAATTCTAGCGCATAAAAGTGTCAGTAAGGATTTGGCCGTGGTCATTTGGGAAAGTGGATTGAAGGAAGCACCTATACATAATTTATTTCTGTATCGACTCAGGGATAACATGGAAGTGTTATTTGTATAAATTACTCATGAGTTGAAAGGATCTATAGCATTATTGATAAATTTTGGTTATCATATGCTTAATTCTGACAAAATGGTCACTTGCACATTTTGCAGAATTAAGGGATTTACACACATCAACTCAGAATGTGTATTGAAGAAATGGAAGAAGGTGAGGGAGCCTTCAACCATGATAAATAGGCTGAAGGCCAGAATACTAGAATTGGCAATGCAGAGACAGAGTCTAACAGACGCAAGGGCTGAGGGGAGTAAGAAACATTGCTAGAAATTGTGAAGAGCCTGAAAATAGAAGTGAAAATATACAAGGTAGACAACGAGAGGCTAATGAGAGAGAAAAGTCAGATAAATGCTCAAGTGTTGCAGATCTTAAATCAGTTGCAAGGTCAAGCATCAAATCAAGAGGAAGAAGGCATGTGTCATGAAAGAAGAGATGATCGTGGAAAAAATGGTTATTCCAGAAGTGCTAGCAGAGCTCATAGACACCACTCACCTCCTTACTCAGCAAGAAAGTTTTATGCATCTGAATATTCCTTAAGTAGTCCTAAGGTGTCTCTAAAGTATAGAGTTGGATGCTTATGATATTTTAAAAAATTATACTATAATAGTATAAAGTTGGATGCTTATAATATTTAAATAACTTTAAATATACTATACTATTATACTATACTATTATATTTAAATATTTAACTATCTTTCTTATAATATTTAAATAACTTTAAATATAATAGTATAAAGTTGGATGCTTATAATATTCCTTAATTGCAACATAATGCAGTGTATTGATTTAATATTATGTTTATTGACTTATTTAAATGCCTTTTTAGTTTTCATAATCTAACCCGTCCTATCCTCAAGTGTTCGGCATCCCAAGCAAAACAAAGCATCAAAAAGAAAGATTAAACACCCATAAACCCAAGAAAAACAATCACACAATTGACACAATCATTTATGTGAAAACCCAATACAGGAAAAAAACATGGATAATGATATTTAGTATTCTTATTATTTAAGGGATAATTACAATATCCAATATCAGGCATACAATCATCCTCTCCTCACACACACTCTGCTCTTTATACACCTTTCTCTCCACATCGCACTATCAACTCTATCAGTATGCTCTTATATATATAACATCTATCACTCAGTTACACAAACCGATCATGAATATATCACAAAGTTACATGAATAGTTCATAAATAGATTACAAAGTTTACAATGACTGCATGTATGCACATTCCTGATTTCGCTGAAATGCATGTGCATGCGAGTGCATGAGGAAATTTTTTGGCATGTTTCCAACAATATCCACCTTGACAACAATTTACCCGATATATCATGCCCTTAATTAATTCATCACCTTTTATGCAAGCCAAGAGAAGACAAACACCATGATAGCTTCTCTAACAAACCTGGTTTCGTAAACATGTCTGTAGAATACACTTTTGTATGGACCTTTTCCAGAGCCACTCCACCTTCATCAAAAGTCTATCTTACAAAATGGTACTTAACATAAATATGCTTCGTCTTACTCTGATAATATGGATTTCTATCTAAATGAATAGTACTTTGACTATCGCAAAATAATTTCACCTTGTCCTGCATCCTTCCAAACTCACCCAACAAACCCTATAACCAAATTGCCTCCTTACATGCATGTGAGGCAACCATATACTCTGTCTCAGTAGTGGATAGAGAGACTACATTTTAAATCTTTGACATCCAACTAATAGGTCGTCCTACAAGAGTAAAGAAATATCCTGAAGTGGATCTCCTTTTGTCCAAGTCATCTGCAAAATCTAAATCTACATAACCAAAAATTGAATCTTTGAAACCATCATAGGTGATAGAATAACTGCTTGTGCCTCTAAGATATCGAAAAACCCATTTCATTGCTTCCCAATGCTTTTTTCCTGGATTTTCCATGTATTGACTGACAACGCCAATTGCATGTGAAATGTCTGGTCTAGTACTTACCATCGCATACATCGAATTCCCACTACATTAGCATATCGTACACGGGACATATAATCCTTTTCTTCATCATTTCTAGGACATAAACCTAAAGAAAGATCGAAATGGGAATCCAAAGGTATCTGTACGGGTTTCACATTATTCATATTGAATCTCATAAGTATTTTCTCCACATACTTCTGTTGTTATAACCACAACTTACCATTTTTCTTGTCTCTGTGTATCTCCATGCCTAAGATTTGTTATGTTGCTCCTAGATCCTTCATATCAAACGCCCTAGCCAATTGGGCCTTTAACCTATTGATTTTGACCATGCTTTTGCTTGCCACAAGCATATCGTCAACATATAACACTAAAATAATGAACATGCCATTTTCCAACTTTTTAAAGTAAACACAATGATCATATTCACTTCTTGTAATATTTAGGCTCACCATGAAGGAATCAAACTTCTTGTACCATTGCCAGAGAGACTATCTCAGGCCATACAATGACTTCTTCAGTTTGCAAACAAACCTCTTATTGTGATCCTGAGCAAACCCTTTTGGTTGTTCCATATATATATCCTCATCTAAATCTCCATGTATAAACATTGTTTTAACATCTAGTTTCTCTAACTCAAGATCAAGTAAAGAAACTAGTGAAGCTTCACAACTAGTGAAAAGATATCATGAAAAGAAATACCTTCCTTTTGAGAATACCCTTTTTCTACCAGTCTTGCTTGATACCTTTCGAATTTATCATCAACACTATTTTTCAGTTTGTAGACCAACTTGCAACTGGCAACCTTCATGTCCTTTGGAAGTTCTACCAGGTGCCATGTTTTATTCCTCTCTAAGGAATCCATTTCTTCTTTCATAGATTTCTTCCATTGAGAACTTTCAGATACCTTAATTGCTTCCTGAAAACAAATAGGTTCTCCATCAATAGAAACCAAAGCCACATATGAAACATAATCGTCATACCTTGTAGAAGGATTACTGACCCATGAATATCTCCTTAGAGATGGTTGAGGCATATCCTCAGTTTCTTGGATATTTTTTTCATCTTCATCTTCTTATTCTAGAAATTCTTCATGCTCCTCCCTTTCTAAATATGGTTGAGTTTCCAACTAATTTTGTTGAACTTGCGACACTTGTTCTTGTCTCACTTCAACATCTACCAGTTTTGATTTTAAGAGTGAGGATTCATCAAATACTACATCTTTGTTTATGATGAGTTTGTGGGAAGTAGGATCCCACAGTTTGTTCCCCTTAACTCGATCACCATAACCAACAAATACATATGTATTTGATCTTGGATCTAACTTAGAACATTGATCTTTAGAAATAAGTGCATAAGTATCACAACAAAATATTCTCAGATTTGAAAAATCACATGAATGACCTATCTCTACCTCTTTTGGAATCTTACAGTTTATTGTAGTTGATGGTGATCAATTTATCAGATAGCATGTTGTAAGAACTACTTCTGCCCACAATTCCTATTGCATCTTGCCACTACTGAGCCTTCTCCTTTCTCTCTTTAGAAGAGTCTTATTCATGTGTTCAACAACACCATTCTGCTGACGAGTATACACTGTGGTCTTATGTATTTTGATCCCATCTTCCTTGCAATAGTTCTCAAATTCCACAGATGTGAACTCACCTCCATTATATTCCCTTAAGCACTTGATTGACCTATCAGTGCTCTTTTCAAGAAAAGATTTGAATTTCTTAAAAGTATTAAATCCATCAACTTTTCTTTTAAGTAAATAAACCGAAACCTTTCTAAAGTAATCATCTATAAATGTCACAAAATATGACGATCCTCCAAAAGAAACTATAGGGGATGGTCCCCAAACATCTGAATGAATGTAATCAAGGATACATTTTCTTATATGCCTTCTTGTTTTAAACTTATGTCTACACTATTTTCCAAAAACATAATACTTGCAAAAATTTCAAATTCAGAAACTTCAAACTTGTAAGTCACTTACGATCAACGAGTACCTTAATTTGTTTCTCGCTCGTATGACCCAAACGTCGATGCCATAAACAAACAAAGTCACTTGCATCATTGGATGATACCAATGCTTGATTTACTTATTTCCTTCCTTCAAGTTGATAAAGGTTCCTGATCCTATTTTCCTTCATCACTACTAAGACTCCTTTGGACACCTTTAGTATGCCACCTTAAGTTGTACACCGGTAACCAACAGAATCTAGAACTCCCAAAGATATCAATTTATTTCTTAGTTTGGGAACACGCCTTACATCTGTTAATGTTCTTACTGAACCATCATGCATTTTAATCTGGACGCTACCAACTCCAACAATTTTACAAGAAAAATCATTTCCCAAAAAAAAAACACCATCATCAATAGATTGGTAAGTTGAGAACCAATTTCTATGAAGACACAAGTGGCTGGACGCACTAGAATCTAACAACCAATCCTAATTTTGATGTGAAACATCACAAGTAGACAATATCTCATCAACCATACCTCAACTGGAACCTAAACTTGTTTCTGCTAAATTAGCTTCATTTTCTTCTTTTGTGAAGTCATCTTTGGATGCATTATGTCTTTTCCAGCAATCCTTCTTGAGATGCCCATATTTTCCATAGAACTAACATTTCTACTCACTCTTCTTTCCTTTTGACTTAGACCTTGATGTACCCCTCTGAACTTTCCATTTTTCATTAGATTGACCTCTGACCACCATTGCTTCTATTGTTGAGGTTTCTTTACTGGATCTTTTCCTCATCTCCTACGACAACAAAGATCCCACAACAGTGTCATAATCAATGGCATCTGTTGTGCTAAACCACATATTTGTGACCAGATGATCCCAGGACTTAGGAAAGGAGAACAATAGCATAACCTCCTTGTCCTCCTCTACATACGTTACATCCATACTAGATAATTGACAAATCAGAGTATTGAAAGCATTCAAGTGATCAACAATTTTCATACCTTCTTTCATCTGCAAGCTGTACAACTCCCTCTTAAAGAAGATTTTGTTCATCAATTTCATTCTCATATACAGACTCTATAGTATTCTCCACAAACCTAATGTTTTCTTCTCTTCGGCGATGTTAAATAACACTTCATCTTTTAGACACAAAGGAATAGTATTGAGGGATCTTGCATCCAGATCTTCCCAGTCCTCCTCTCTCATGCTTGTCTATTTCTTTGTCTATTTAAGGGAGAATTACAATACCCAATACGAGAAAAAAACACGGGAAATGATATTTAGTATTCGTATTATTCAAGGGAGAATTACGATACCCAATCTCAGGCATACAATCATCCTCTCTTCACACACACTCTGATCTCTACACACCTTTCTCTCCACATCACACTATCACCTCTATGGGTATGCTCGTATATATAACATCTATCACTCAGTTACACAAACTGATCATGAATAAATCACATAGCTACATGAACAGTTCATAAATAGATTACACAATTTACAATGAGTGCATGTATACACATTCCTGATTTAGCTGAAATGCATGTGCATGTGAGTGCATGAGGAAATTCATTGGCATGTTTCCAACATCAAGAAGCAATTTGAAAGAGTGTTTTTTCATAATTTAAGCTCTCATAAAGTCATGAAACAATTTGGAGTGGTGAAATTCTACCTAAAGACAAGGCAAGGCACAGAACCCAAAGAGCTCTTGCTGCCCACTCTTCAATACATAGCATGAACCTCCCGCATAACTTAATGTGGCACCATAGATACAAGAGGCCAGTGCACCTTAGATTCTTTACTCGTTTCTATATCTATTCTTTCTTTGATTCCATCCAATTTTTTACATAATATATTTCATTAGTAGACCTTGATATGTCATCATTCATTTTAAAGACAAATGGAGTCGTGCAATTTTATTTATTTATTTAAATTGTTAAATTATTTTTCTTCTATATTTATTTGGTTTAATTTAATCATATCAAGTATATCAATAATAGTATTATCTTTATGTTTATATCAATAATAATATTACTCCTTGTTCAGACTCCAAACCCTTTATTACTTGCCCTTTAAATCGATATTTAATCAAGAAACCCTTGAGTACCCTTTTGACCCAGACCCCTCTTCAACCTCTTCATAAGGATATTAGACTTAACTAAAACTAGAACTCACTTCTCATCATATTATTCATAGCCTATCATCCCTTATTAGAAGAAGCACAAGGTCAAGGAAGTAATTATCTTTATGTTTATACCAATAATAATATTATCTTAAACTTTTAATAAAATACATTATTTTTCTTTCAACCATAAAATTATTTAATCATGCCACCTACCTATTATGCTATTAAATTAGGTTATATATATATTATTTTCTTAAGGTCGCAACCAATGAGACCTCCACCTCTTCTGCCCATCAATTTCACTGGTAAAGTCTACGGAGGTATACATACCCTACCTCCCTCTGGATTTGAACTTGTGACCTCTTAGGGGGAACACATGTTCTTAACCATTAAGCCAACTCAGATTTATTATTACATATAAATATTTGTTTTCACAAAAGTTTGAATAATAATTTAAAACTAAGAAAAAACATTTATAAAAGGTATTATAAATTGAATTTGATTCACAATGAATAGAGTATGGAGAAGGGGAAATTCAAGTTATGTTTCTATCTACAGCCATATGAGGGAGATGTTGTCAGCTAATGTAGCTTACATTAGGTTACTTTATAAAAATAAAATTCAAATAAGACATAAATAACTATATCCTTAAATCATTTAAACCATTCTAGATTTATCTTAAACCTAGATGTGTTAAGTACAAAGAGGAATCAAATTTCTTAAGGTGTATTTTTTTTCATTTAATATGAAAAAATTAATCCATGACATGAAATTAAATGATAAAAAAATTTATACCACAAGAAATTTAATTCCTATTAGTGCTTGATAAATATGCGTTTAATATGGATCTAGGATGGTTATTATAAGAGATATTGTAAGTTTTGAGGACTAAACTTATAAGGCTAAGAAAAAGGATGGAGTTTGATCTACATGTAGTAGACTATGTAGAATGGTAGATTTCAATTCAGGTTTTTATCTTTCGCATAAGCAAAGAGTTGATAGAAATTTGGAGAACTGCTAGAGATTTTAAAAATAGAGCTAATTTTTTTTGCAAAATATCAGATGTGAAGGGGTCTAAAGAGACTGTACAAGACATGAAAGAAAATTAGGTAATACATAGAAGTCAAGGTCAATACTTGGAGATAGTTTCTGACATCTCATAAATGGATTTTCATTCTACAGGAAAATGTGTAAGTACAGTAAAAGAGCCCAAAAAAAAAGGTAACCTTGATGTCGAAAACGTTTTTGGGTCTATTCCAAAGGAGGTATTGAGGGTATGAATGAAGAAGTATTTCTACATTTGTAAGAAAAATACTCCTCCTACATATGAATCTTTTGGCAGGGTTTAGTTATGAACATATTTTTGGTGGAAAAGGGGAAGGAAAGGCATTAGGGTCCAATAATGAAGGAATAGTTGATCCTTCGTTAGGGAAAAAGGAAGCATGAGTTAATTATTCCAAATAAGGAATGTGGGAATATGGTGCTCAAAGGTGAGATTATAATGGAGGAGGTCAAAGGGATTATGGAGAAACTAGTGATTGAGAGGTTTATGGGAAAGGAAGTTGAAGGAAGCTCACTGAGAGGTTTGTTAGAAGTCAATTGGAAAGGATTTTTAGGGTACATTCCAATTTTTCATATAGTTGGATTATTTAATCTAAGTGTTACATCTGATGTATTAGGAATCATTAGTCAAAATTAGATGTGGGGTATTTTGATCTTATGCTTGAAGAGGTGAAAGATAATATTCAACCTAAGATCTAAACCAATTTCCATTCAACAATTTTGGGTCATGTTTCGAGGTCTGCGAATTACCTTATGGAGTATATAAGTATATTGCATATTTTAGGGAATTCGTTGGGAAAATTCATAAATATGAAAGATAATTTATGGAATATGGAGGATTAAAGGATTATTAAAATCTTGGTAGAGGTGAATCCAAGAAATGGGTTTCTTAAAAAACTATATATAGAAGGGGGTTCAAAGAAATATATGCAAAATATTGATTATTCAAGAATTTCATTTCATTGTGTAACATATATCGAGGTAGGGAATAATTGGAAGGATATTTTGCAAAAGGAGGAGGGATGGTCTTTAGGGAGAAAAGTGAAGTTTGAGGCATGAGGAATCTTGAAATTCATAAGGATTCTAATCTGTGCAAGGAAGAATTTGTGGATTTTATTGTTAAATATGCACCTTTGGAAGTAAATGATGGCCCCTCAAACGTGAAAACTTTTCCAAGGATCTATTCCTTGAGTCAAAACATTTCCAACGAGGATCAACCCACTATTTTTGAAGGAAAAGTTTTTCAAGGTATTCCACTTAGGATCTAGTGCTTTGAGAAATGAAATTATTTCTACTTTTGATATTCAATCATTGGACTTTGGGTAAAATGTGGGAGGATTAGAAAATTAAAACCCTAATTATTTATAAGTATTACTAAAGAAAACCACATGTGGTAATGTTATTCGGTCCATATCTTCCCAAATAAACTCTAATGCTGAAGGTTGTTCAGTTGATAACCCTCTATAGGAAGGCATAGAAAAGGGGTTTCCTTGAATCCTTAGGTATAATTTAAGGGCCAAGAAGGAACCTTTAGTGGAAGAAGGGGGAGAGTTATAAGTAAGGATGGAATTAGATATTGGCCATGTTTCTTGCATTGGAAGAAATTATTTTATGTCAATTTCCATAAAAAGATTATGAAAGGAAGTAACATAGGGAAACTAATTAAGAATTAAAGTGATATTTAGAGTAGAGAAGACATAGAGGAAGGTAACAAAATGATGATCCTCTCCTTAAATGTTAGAGCAGTAGGGGGTGGCTCCAAAAAAATATCCCTCAAAAGATTATGTTCTTTTTAAAAACTAGATATAGTGTTCTTTCAAGAATCTATGTGTGTACCAAGTAGGGAAATCGAGGTTCTTTCCTCTTTCTTAAAATATTGGTCTTTTTGTTCCACAAATGCAAAATCTTCTTTCTAGGGGACTCATTGTAGCAAGGAATTCTTGTATTGAACCTATCTCTACTTCTTTCTTAAACACACGAATTGAGGTGGGTTGTAGGTCAAAGGAAGAGGAAGGTGATCTAAATTATTAAAATGTATGGTACACATGTGGATAGAAAACCATTTTGGGATTTATTATTAGACCAAGGCTCTTTGGAACACGATGTTAAACTTAATACCATAGTTTATTTTTTTAGTTATTATTTTTATTATTTGAAGCTCATTTATGTTGAACCAACACAAGTAATGTGATGTAGGAGCATCTCGGTCATCCTAGGGATGACACGATGAAGGAAGTTATAGAGACGTAACATATTTGTTACAATAGTGATTGGTTGTTGCAAGTTGTGAATGGTTGCACTCCAGGGAGTGACAATGTCCTACATATCAGAATAATGTTGCATAGTTGCAACAGTGGGGCATCTGGGAGCACTGCTATAGAATGGAAAAGTGTGTGGACAATTATACTATAGAGGGAAAGTTGTTATAGAAGCAGTGGTCAATGTGCTGAAAGGGTAATGTTTCTAGGAGGAAGATAGAAGGACACATGGAAAGAGAAGAGTCATTGCAGAAAGGACAAGCCAGAAGATGGAAGGTGAAAGGGTTGAAGATCACTGGGAAACTGAAGAAAATGGTTTCTAGATGAATAAAATACAACATTGAAGAGATTGCAAGGGAGATTGTAGAACCAAAAAGAATAGATATCTCACAAGATAGGAGAGGGAGAAGTGGTTGAGATTCCATGGTCTTTGTTTTGGAAACCCAATGGAGATTGTAAGCTCGGATATGGCCATTGATTCATTGTATTGTACCCTATATGATGAATAAAATAGTTGATGATTTACATATTTAACCTTTATGTGTGTATATGTGAATGGAATCGTGCACGATGTTATATTGATGTGTTGTTTGCATGCTTTATGAATTTGCATTTCCTTTCCTGGATAATTATATACCTGTGAGTGATGCCTATACAACCCGAGAACAATCATGTTATGATATGGTTGTGCAGGTGGCACGGATATATGGAAGGATGTATTGTAATTGTGGTATTCCATGAGGAGGATCTTTGCCTTGGTTCTATGAGAAGTGAGGGTTTTGTGAGAGTACAGAATATGTTAACATGATTTGTTGTCCTAAGTGTGGGTTACGTGTTGCAGCAAGAGATTTTCCACTTCAGAGGTGTGTTGTAAAAGGAGACAGATTACTGACAAAGATGTGATGTGGAAAAGCAAACATGTTGCAACATAGGTGAGTTGCACCATGGGTGTGTTATAGCTAAAGTCAGGTGGCCAAATATGTGTTGCAACACTAGGTGGAGGTGTGTTGCAACAGTCAATGTGTTGCAACATATGACGTATTGTATCATAGGTGTGTTGTAATAGGAGGAGGATTGTAGAAAAATATTGTCACAACAAAGGTACATTGTAACAAGGGATGCATTGCAAGAAATAGATGTGTGTTATAGCAGTAGTCGTATGGAAGGATAATTCACAGGTATAAATTTATTGCATCATGGGCATGTTGCGGCAATAGACATGTCAAAAATAATGTGTTGTAGTAGGAGGCTACAACATGGAGCATTTTATAGCAGAGGTGTGTCACAGATGATACATGTTGCAATAGAAGTGAGTTGCAGTAGGCTTTAAGTTGAAACATGAGGATGGTTGATTTGTAGAAATAGATTTGTCATGATAGAAGGTGAGCTGTAGTGAGTTTCAAAATAAGGAGAGTTACAACAGAAGGAGAGTTGCGACAAGTGAACATGAAACATACAAGTGATTTTGTAACATATGTTGTGGTGTTACAATGAAGAAATTGTGGATATGTGGGTATGAGATAGTGGAGGTACAACCCTAGGGGTTATGGCATGATCAGATTGAAAAGAAGGAAAACTTAGCAATGAGTTGCAACATTATGACAACTGTGATTCATATTACACACAAATGAATAAATTTTTCGTTGTGAATGTAATATTATGGTAGGGGGCAGATGGCCCACTATATCAAGTGGTATCAGAGCATGGTTCAACTCTGGGGTGAGATAATGTGAGAAGGTATCAGGGCATGGTTCGGCTCTGGGGTGAAATAATGTTAGAATATACTAAAGCATGGTTCAACTCTAGGGTGAAATAATTTGAAAAGATAGTATGGTTCAACTCTAGGTTGGAAGAAACTGAAAAGAAATAAGACCTGTGAGAATGTAGTTTCAACTTTTGTTGTTGAAAGAAGAATGATAGGAGATAGTGCCAAAGAAAGGCCCATGAAGTATAGTCTAGTTGAGGGATATGAAATAACTACTGAGGATTCTTTGTGAAGATGAGTAGGTTAAGGAGGTTGTAGATAATGATGATGTCTAAGAAAATGTTCGAGCAAAATATGATGTCATGAAGATGAATCATGAAGGAAGTTGTTGAGTTGAATATGGATAACATATAGCTCGGAAGAGGGGGAAGCTGATAAAGATGTTGCTGATAGAGAAATGAGAAGATTTCAAATCTTCCGAGGAAGAAGACATGTTGCAGAAGAATGTTAGAAGAGTGAAGGTTGCTAAGAATCGAGCGTGAAGGTGTTTCTTTGAAAAGAAGACTCTTGAAAGTTGTATCTGGTAATTTTAAAATAATGTGTATGCATTGACATTATCATCGACTAAGGAAGTATGTGTATGGTTGTGTATTGAGTCAAGGGAGGTGTAACATGGGAACATGTGACTCCATCTTGTGTAGATTCGAGCATGAGTGGTTGGCTACACTTAAGGAACTTTGTACATTGCATGAAAAAGGGAAGTGGTATGTCCTCGATTGGATGTGAATCAGATTGAGTTGTGCAGGTGATGTGGATTGAGTCAAGTGAGTTGTAACATGGGAGCATGTGACTCCATGTTTTGTGGCTTCGAGCATGAGTGGTTGGCTACACCAAAGGCACTTTGTACACTGAATGAAAAAGGGAAGTGGGATGTATTAGATTGGACGTGACTTAGATTGAGTTGTGCATGTGATGTGGATTGATTCAAGGGAGGTGTAACATGGGAGCATTGACTCCATGTTGTGTAGCTTCGAGCATGAGTGGATGATTGCACCAAAGGAACTTTGTACACTGCATGAAAAAGGGAAGTGTGATGTCCTAGATTGGATGTGATTCAGAGACAATTGTGTAGGTGATGCCTGACTAAAAAGAACTTGACTAGTGCTTGTGGTGATGAAGAAAGAGAGACAGAGAAGGTAGCAGTACCAAAAGTTGAGTTTTTGCAGAAATTTGAGTTACAACAGGAATAAAATGAAAAATATAGATCTCCATGATGAGAATATTGTTGTGTTGTTATATATTGATGTTTAGCAAAGGGATTAAAAAATGAATTGAAAGAAATAATGTGCAATAGAGGAATATGTTTTGCAAATTGAAGTGTATAGCAGATGAGGACTGTAGATGTGAGAGTGCAACATTGATGGAGTTTCATTGGATAGTTGTAGATGTGAGTGGTTTACCTCGTAAGCATGAGGGCATGCTATTGAAACTTGGGGATTCGGATGCAGGAAAATCTGAGTCACCATGGGGATGACATGATGAAGGAAGTTGAGGGTAAGTGACAGAGTTGTTACAATATTGTTTGGTTGTTGCAGGTTATGAATGGTAGCACTGTAGAGAGTGGCAACATACTATAGATCAAAATAATGTGGCACAGTTGCAGCAATGGGGAAACTAGGAGCATTGTTATAGAATGGACACGTGCATGGATGGTTATACTATAGAGGGAAATTTATTATAGAAGTAATGGTCGACACATTGAAAGGGGATTTTTTCTAGGAAGAAGCTAGAAGGATTCCTAGCAAGAGAAGAGTCATTATGGAAATGACAAGATAGAATCTAGAAGGTGAAACGGTTGAAGATCGTTGGGGAAACTGAAGCAAGCAATTTCTGGATGAATAAAACACAGTGCCACTTTTTCAAAGTTTAAATAATTCAAAGCCAAAGAAGAAAAATAGAGTCGAAAGTATTTTAAAGTCCTCAAGTTAGATGGAAGAGGAGAATACAACTCAAAATATTTTGCATCTTTTTGTAGAAAACAAGGCATCATAATGCAGACTAAAACCAGATATTCTTCACAACAAAATGGAGTGGTTGAAAGGAAAAAATAGACCATCATGAATATGGCCAAAAGTATGCTCATAGAAAAGAATTTGTCCAATGACTATTGGGATGAAGTTGTTGTTTGTTCAATTTATATTTTGAACGGATCTCTCGTGACAAGTGTCAAGGATAATCTACCTCAAAAGGCATAGAGTGGAATGAATCTACTAGTTGAGCTATATGTTGGAAAATAGGACATAGAAGATGGTATTGCCAATGGTGTTGATGGAGCATTCAAATATTATTCAAAGAAAAAAAAAAATGAATCAGATGGAATTTGTAAATCCATTTGTTGGAAAATTGAAAGGAATAAATTGACAATAATTATATGATAAAAATACTTCACCAAGTTAGACACCAATATTTTGAATTGAAAATCCATTTCCACCCACTAGAGGAAAGAACCAAACTACACTCAGATTTATTTTTTCCAATACAACTAATACAACTAATGTGTGCTAGAAAAATACATAAAACACGTAGATTACTTTAGACAGGTTTACATTTGATGCAAGTAACATTAGGAAACAAGAATTAGTATACACAACCTTATCATGAGTGAAAACTATGGATTCGTTGTTTCTTATCCAAATATTATCACAAGAAAGATTTTGTTTGAATAGAAAAGTGCCCACATAAATTATATGGTTGTTTATAAATGCATTATGGACATTCCAAATATTATCACAAGAAAGCTTTTGTTTGAATAGAAAAGTGCCAACATAAATTAAATGGTTGTTTATAAATGCATTATGAACATTAAATGGTTGTTTATAAGGACATTAAAGTATTTTGAAAGTTTAATTAGATTACAATAGAATTTCAATTGTGAATTTGAACGCACATACTCTACATGTACATCTCGATGACATTCTATAAGATAAAAACTTTATGAACAAGAAATATATTTAACAAAAAGTGGGCAATGGAAAAAAATAAAATCTAGGATCATTTGTCGATTTATCTTTTGACCATGTGTTAAAAGATCAATTGTCAATTCTTATATTAGCCAACAACAATACAAATCGTGTATTATACATTTTGTATAACTTTAAAAACTCACTCAACATCTTATCTTTGTTTAAAGCAACATGAAAACAATCTTAATCATTTGAAATACAATCAACACAATCTTGGAATCCAACTCATAAAAAGAGCAGCTCATAAAAACTATTAAATGTTTATAAGAGATAAAAAGAGTAGTTGGACGTTTTTTTTAAAGAGCAGCTCATAAAAACTATTAAATGTTTATAAGACATAAACTAATACGTATCATGACTTTAGTTATTGCAGAGTTTTTTTTATTCATTGCTTGGTTTACATTATTTTATTGAGATTGGTTTGGATAATTTATTGTTTTATTTTTTTGTTTTATTTAGATTATAGGGTGTTTAAAGAATTTTTTTCCTTGATGTGTTACTTTATTTAGTTTTATAAAATAAAATCATATATATTGAGCATAAAATACTTAATGGTTAAATTTACTTTAGAATTTTTTTAGACTGAAATAAATGTCTTTTTAACAATTTCATTTTTGTTATTGATTAATTTTTTTTTTACTTTTTACTAATTTGTTGACTTCATATTAGTTTGTCCTTTGATTACAAATATTTGCATAATTTTTATTGTTGGAACTAGAGAACTAAAAACATCGATCTGTATATAATAAAAAATATCATATATGTCATGATTTGATTGGATAAGAGATTGGAGGTCTTATTGCCAACTTCACTATTCCCAATGTTTTATATGTTAGCATATCCAAAGTTTTTGATCATCTACAGTCTTTCTAAATTTTTACTATTTTTATTAAAATGTTTAGATATCCGAAGTTTTGAGCAAGAGTCAGTTTTTTATTAGTTGACTTCATATTAGTTTTTCCTTTGACTATTTTTTTTTGCATAGTCTCTATTGTTCAAACTATTATTATTCTTATTATTTTATATTATTATAAAATAATATAATAATTATTTTGCGTGCGTAAATAGACCTACCACACTGCATTCTTTCTTAAATGTTTACACAACGCGAGTCTCTTCGACGGTCCTGGTAGACTTAAATGTTTACCTAACATGCCTCACAGCCTTAAATGTTTACTTAGCAAGCCTGTTACAATATATTTTCCTCCATATTTTTTTATACAATGTTGTCTGCAGTGAATACGGGCAATATTGTTCTTCAGCGGCACTATTGGTTCACTAGTTGATGCTTGCTCATTTATTGTTCATTGGTTTCTTGTTTTCTTGTTGTTGTTGCTCTTGTTTGCCTATTGCTCTTGTTGCAGTTTGCACGCTTGAGATTATGCAACTGCGATTGGAACTACACTTTTATCGTTCCCCATTTATGGGTGGGCTTCAGTGCCATTTTTACCTTCCTATTTGTTGTTTGTTGTTTGTTATTTCCAGTTTGCAAGTGAAAATTTTCAATACTGGAAATGCCTGAGTCAAAATCCTCTTACAGAACATCTTTGTATGTGAGTACTACGACCAAAGAACCAGGAATGTGGCGTTGTCTTGGTATTGTTATTGAACACCAATGTTCGACACAAAACCCACCTCTATTGCAGCCATAGTGACATATAAAAAAGGAAATCGAATTTTCTCCTCATTTTTTATGTTCCTGAAAACCATACATTTGGTGCCTTTTTTTCAGGTTGTTTCCTTCCAATCACATGTGTCCACTTCCATGTCCTGGACATCAAACCAAGAGTCGTTGGATAATATAAATGCAAAAAAATATGAGGTGTAGTCTGAAAAAGTGCACCAAACGTATGGTTTTCAAGAACAGAAAATGTGAGGAGAAAATTCGATTTCCTTTCTTATATGTCACTGTGGCTGTGATAGAGGTGGGTTCTGTGTCGAACATTAGAGTTTAGGTACAAGACCAAGAAAACATTACAGTCTTATTTCTCTGGTCATAGTAGTCACATACAAAGATGTTCTACAAGAGGTTTTTGAGCATTCCCAGTATTGAAAATTCTTACTTGCAAATTGGAAAAAACAAACAATGAATAGGGATGCAACCATGGCAGGGAAACTTACCCGTGAATGGGGAATGATAGAAGCGCAGTTCCAATTGTGGATGCAAAATGCCAACTATGCAAACTGCAACTTTATTAAATGTTTACACAGTGGGAGGCCTTTAGACGGTTCTCACAGCCTTAAATGTTTACTTGACAGGCCTCACAGCCTGAAATATTTTCTTAACAAGTGTCTTACAATACATTTTCCTCTGATTTTTTTATACAATCTCGTCTGCAGTGAATTTGGGCAATATTGTTCTTCATCGGCATTCTTGGTTGACTGGTTGATGCTTCCTCGTTGGTTCGCTAGATGCTTCTTATTGTTGTTTTATTCAACTTTGTAGAATTAAGGTCCTGAAGCTGCAGTTGGACCTCTTCATACTGGTTCACTGGTTTTTTATTTGTTGCTTGCTCTTGTTTGCTTCAACTTTGCAATGTTGGGGTCCTGCATTCGCAATTGGACCTGTTGTTGCAGTTTGTAGGCCAGGGGTTGTGCTTCTATCATTCCCCATTCAACGATGAGTCTCAGTTTCATGGTTTCATTCCTGCTCGTTGGTTGTTGTTTCCTATTTCTAGTTTGTAAGTAATAATTTTCAATACTGAGAATGCTTGGGCCAAAATACTCTTGCAGAACATCTTCGTATGTGACCACTATGACCAGAGAAACAAGAGTGTGATGTTGTATTGGTGTTTTTCTTGAGCTTCGTTGTTCGCCAGATATCCCACCTATGTTGCAGCCATAGTGACATATAAAAAAAAAGGAAAATGAATTTTTTCCTCGTATTTTTTGTTCCTAAAAACCATGCGTTTGGTGCATTTTTTTGATGTTGTTCCCTTCCAAAATGTATTTTTCCCCTTTGAATGTCAATTTCGGGCTCAGAAACCACCTCTGTTTCATCGATAGTAAGATATAAAAAAAGAAATTGAATGTTCTCCTCATATTTTCTATTCCTGGAAATGATACGTTTTCCAGAGAAAAAGGTGTGTGATGTTGTCTTGTTCTTGTGTGAAAACAATACGTTTCAGTGCAACCCTGGCACTGAAACTTACCCATCAATGCAGAATTCTAGAAACATAGTTCCAATCATAGATGCATAATCCCAATGGTGCAAAGTGCAACAACAGGGCCAACTGTGGATGCAGGACTTCAACCTTGCAAAGTTGAAGCAAACAAGAGAAATAAACAAACAACAAACGAGTGAGTCAATTGACGAGGCACTATTTTGTGACTACTATCGGGCTACTGTTTTGTGACTGAATTCCATAATAGAGGAAGTAGGCATGGCCATGCACTGTTGTGGACAAAGGGTGCACCGGTCTATGGAAATGACAACATCTCACAGATTGAGCAGTTTCTGGACAAATACATGACATGCAACACATATCATTTGGATCAAGGGCTTGCCAAATTTCATAGACATTATCATATAAGAAGTTGTAAAAAATGAAAAAAATCACATTTTAGATACAACTTCCATGTGGCGCCAATGGGAACAATAACAATTGTAGAGCCAATTAGTTTGGAGGACAATGTTCTCATTGATAAATCTAAATCTTTGTTCTCATTTCTAGAACAAGGTGACTTTTATAACTTAATAAGATTCCAAGACTTCTCAGCAGAGATAAATCTAACAGAAGTTGAGTAAATCCAATGCATACAATATACACTTAAACAACCAACAATTTTCCTTAAATGAAAAATTTTACATATATGTGACAACAGTTTCTCCAACTACTAGTCAGTTATGTGGAATGCAAATACAGATGCACAGTGTGTCTTCAATGCATATGCCACAACATCATATTGCGCCTCATACATGGAAAAGGTTGACAAATCTATGACAAGTGCATTCAGAAGAATATGCAAAGAACATGAAAAAAATCATATTGATACTATGCAAATGATACGTGCACTTGGAAATACATTGCTTAATCTTCAACAAATCTCTTCTCAACAAACAATCAATGTTGCACTTTCCCTGCCTCTAGACTGTGGTTCAAGGAAATGTGTCTTCACAAACACATCTCCACTTGAGAAACTCAAATTGGAACATGGTTTTACATTTGGGCCACCAAAAATACTATTGAAATAAAATAATATGAAAAATGTTGAAATAGATACAAACAACATCTCTTTGGACTTGAACTAGAGTTTGTTGAGCTCCAACTATATTTCATAGTTGAGAATGTTTTTCCCATAGTTAATGTGTTTCTATGGCTTCATAATTATCAGACTAAGTGTTTTTGTGTGAGGGATAAAGTTATTTTCTCCCTTTCTTTTTCCTCTTCTATTCTTACCCGGTTTTCCCTTTTCTTCTTCCCCTCTATTATTTGTTTTTTGTTATATACTTAGTCGCATTTCTATGCTCGCGGGTTCCCATGGTGGCAAACTGACAAATCCTCATCTCCATATATATCTTCACATCATGAGTTTGACCAACCATCGTTCGTTTGCATACTTAGCCAATTTTATGGTCGCGGGTTTGTGGGTAGGCGCTATCAAACTCTCATGCCTCATGTTCGAGGTATACATCTTGCACCTAAAACTTCAGTGATCTACAATTCGAACCCATATTTCTCGAACTCACAAGACTGAATCTATCTACGATGACTCTATTTGACCGCCCTGCATTTCCATACTTAGTCAAGTCTTCAGAGTTTTGTGGGTTCACAGACTCCCGGGTTCACAAAGTTTTGAAAGCATTTTTCACTCCCCTCCATCCCTGCCACCTTCCCCCCTTCCCAATGCACATTAATTATTCTTTTACTAGGGACAACTCACCAGGCAGGTTCTAAAAGATTGGCATTAATAATACAAAATCTCGAGGGAATCTCCCATTAAAACTCATTAATGGGAGAATATTGTGGGATCTGATGATTTTTTTGTGCCCATCTTGAATTGGAAAATAATTGTTGGTTATTTTAGTTTTTTTAAGGCATCATCATAGTAAGAATGCAATATTGTGCTAGCCCACTGTCATCCACAAAGGTGTTGACATCATGTCCCTCTTTATTACTATGCATATATTACACGTTGTCATATTTGAGAATATGATTACATATGGAAATGTTAACTCATATTCTCTCTATCGCCTATGCGTTTCAACAAACTTTGTGAGCCAAAAACACCCTTCAAATTGGAACATGGTTTACATTTGGGCCACAAAAATACTATTAAAATAAAATAATATGATTGGTATTTGAATAAATATAAAAAAAAACTCTTTGTACTTGAACCTCAGTTTGTAGAGGTCCATCTATATTCCATAGCTGAGATTGTTTTTCCCATAGTTAATGTTTATGGCCGCGAGTTCCCGGATTGGCGGTATCAAACTCTCATATCCCCTATTCCGCAATATACATCTTGCACCCAAAAATTCTATGATCTACAATTCGACCTAGACTCCTCGAACTCACAAGCTTCACTCTACCTAAGATGAGTTTGTCCTCATCCATATGATCGCCCCACCTTTCCATACTTAGTCGATTCTTCACCTCTTGTTGTCCCAGATTCGCGGGTTCACGGACTCCCAGGTTCATAAAAGTTTGAAAGCATTTATCGCTCCTATCCATCCTCACCACCTTCACACACTTCCCAATGCAAATTACTTACGCTTTTAATTGGTGACAATTCACCACACATGTTCGAAAATATTGGCATTAATAACCAAAAAGCTCGAGGACATCTTTGATTAAAATGCATTGAAGCAAGATCTATGGGATATTATATTATCATCCCCCAGTGTTCATTTTAAATTCTATCAAGACACAATTACTTTCACATGTTGCAATACAAACAATTCTTCATCAAAGCATTAACTTTTCTCACAGGAACCCCAGATGCATTCTAGTCGCCTGGTATCAAATTGGCAGAGGTCAATATTATGGGATCTGAACTTTTTTTTTTGTGGATCTTGAACTCGGAAAAATTGTTTCTTACTTTAGCTTTTTAAGGAATTTTGTCTTACCTTTCCATACTTAATCGATTCTTCACCTCCTTTTGTCACAGATTCGTGAGCTCTCGGGCTTCTAGGTTCATAAAACTTTCAAAGCATTTTTTGTGCCCTTCCCAATGCACAGTAATCATGCCTTTATTAGTGAAAACTCATCACACATATTCAAAAATATTGGCATTAATAGGAGAAAATGTCGAGGACATATCCCATTAAAACGCATTAAACCAAGATTTACGGAAGATTATATTATCATCCTCCAACATTCATTTTAAATACTTATTCCCATTTCCCTCTATCATCGAAAAGTTGGGCTTTAAGGTGTCTTCCTTGTAATGTTCCTGGTCATCTACATGTGAGACAACTTAGAGATTCCATTCAGGCCCAGTTGAAAGATGAGGGAATGGTTTTATGTGATTTCATCTTTGAGAAAAAAAAAATTGTAAGCCAACAGAAACTCAGACAAAAAAAATTCAAGTATCTTATGATTGGTATTCTCCCTGTATGCGATCCTTTGGTTGGTTGAAAGGCCTACCTAACGATTTGTATGTTGAAATTATTTGTTTTGTTATTGGAAATTTGAAGGGACTTTCAAGTCACCTACAAAATTATCCTTTATTGAAGTATATAGTTTCCTCCAATAAAACAGATTTGGCAAGTGTATCAAATCTTGCAGACCACACTAGAATTTATCTTTCTTCAGGGGAGTCGCACATATCATGGCTTAAAAAATGGTCTGGAATATTCATAAATGATGCCAAATATTACTCCATGCATGAATATACTTAGAAGGAATTATAAATTTGGATCCTCATGAATGTGAGAAACTGTATGGGTGGTTGAATCAATGTCCTAAAATTACATAAGTTTCTATGTCAAAATTTGTTGAGCGACGTCTGGGTGTAGTAACAGACTTGAAAGAAAGTCATCTTCTTTTTCAAATTTTGTTCATTGACCTCTGGATGTAGTAACAGACTCGACATACAATCAACTTTCTATCACTACTGCACATTTTTTTCCCTATTCCTATGCATATAATTGCATCTGGGTCGAACAGTTTACCGCTCTTTGCAAGAATATTCTCCTGGTGGTTGAAGGTGGGTATATAATCATGGAATGAGGATATCAAAATTTTTTGATGCCTGCATCGAAAAGTAACTAGGAAAAGTTAATGGGAAGGAATTATGTACTATGGACTTTGCAACACTTTCTCAAGATTACTTTATACTACCACCTTCTGCAAGAAGTTTGATGTATTCAGTTAATGATTTGGTTTCTGAAGATCACCTTTTACTACCGCCTTCATGTAATGTCTTTTTTTCATTCTTTAGAATATACCTTGATGTAATAGATATTCCTGAGCTATTTCCACTGAATATCAATCTTCTTATTGTTTCCCATGCTTTGAATAAGGATAATGCATTTCTTTTGTTGCAGTAGATCTGATATTTGAAAAAAAATGGAAGTTGCTCGATGCTTGAAGTATTGACTTATTTGGTTCAAATATATCACCATGGCCATGCTGCAAGCGTCTCTCAAGTTGTTCATCAAGATCAAAGGTCGATAAGAACAGAGTGCCTTCCTATTCGTAGAGTGCTTCCATCCCCAGTTTATGTTTTCACGTGTTCTTTTATTGCTACCTTGTTTCTTTCTCCTGGTGGATGATCCTTCTATCCCAACCAACATGATGGAAATAAACTAGCCCTAGGGAGTTTGATCGCTTCCGGGGATATGAGTTGACTATATATTAATTTTGGTTAACTTAAAAATGTTTATGTGTGCAACCTAATGTTGGACATAGAAAATGCAATTTCGTATTTTTTAAAATATAAAATAATGAATTTTTTTAACACATGACTGGTAGAAAAGTTTCAAGCATTGTTTGGGATTCACGTCCTTCAAGGATGTTAATTAATTACACAATTAATGTTTCTTGTGGAAATGCAATTGACCTGTCATCGACTATGGAAATTGCATTAACACTGCAATGTCCAAATAATAAATGTCTGACATGCACCTAATGTTGAGGTCATCATCACATAAGACACCCAACTTCCAAAGATTTCTAGACTCACAACAACATTGTAATTGTCATGACAAAGAAAAACTAAAGTCGATGCTCTTTTGCAGGTCTGAAAACCCTGCATTCTAAGTGCTTTGACAATGAAAGACCTACTTTTTCACCGCATTACCGCCCTGCAGTCGATGTCACTGTTCCCATTTCCACTGCCAGTGTCAATGTCTGAAGCTGAATCTATCTGTAGCCTAGAGTCACCTCCAGTGTGGATTCCTGAAGCTGAAGCTCCCTGGAGCCTGGGGTCATGACTTTATACACTTGAAATTAATACCAGTAGTGATCGAAACTTGATTGTATGTCGAGTGTGTTACTACATCCATAGGTCACTCAACAAACTTTGAGATAGAAGTTGGTTGTCTATCAAATCTGTTACAACTTTGAGATAGAAGGTTATGTAATTTTAGAATGTTGATTCAACCACTCATACAGTTTCTCACCTTCGTGAGGATCCAAATTTGTAATTTCCTTTTGAGTATATTCAAGCATGGAGTAATATTTGGAGCCACTTCTGAATATTCCATACCATTTTGTGAGCCACGATATGTGCCACTCCTATGAAGAAATATATATTCTAGTGTGATCTGCAACATTTGATACACTTGCCAGATCTGTGTTGCTTGAAGAAGCTATATACTTCAACAAAGGATCATTTTGCAGGTGACTTGAACGTCCCTTCCAATTTATAGCAATAAAACAAAAAAATTCAACATACAAATCTTCAGGCATGCCTTTCAACCAAACAAACGATCAAATACAGGGAGAATGCCAGTCACAAGATACTTGAATTTTTTTGTCTCGGCTAACATAATATTTTTCCCCCAAATATGATGTCACATAAAACCACTCCCTCGTCTTTGAATTGGGAATGAATCACATCTCTAAGTTGTCTCAAATGTGGATGACCAGGAACATTACAAGGAAGGCACCTTAAACCCCAAGTTTTCAATGATAGAAGGAAATTAACACTTAGCAAAGTATGGAATCTTGAATAAAAAACTAATGCAGGCATGCCATATCTAGAAGAGATAAACTATTCAAGAAACTGGGATAGATCTATTTGGCAGCACCCATGAAGTCCAAAACCCAAAATTGGTATTCAACTCGTTGTTTTTAACTAGGCAAGCATTTGATGATCAAGTTGAAATCTATAAAAGACTGTCTACAGGCTTGATTCTTGTACATATTTCTTTTTTGGTCCACGAGAGCCACAATCACAATAATTATGGAAAACGCATTTAAATTTCAGAGAATATGTGTTGAACTATTTCAAGAGAGCTATTTCTGGAAATAATCTCAGCTGTATTTTGTAACCCAGTTTATCTGAATATAAAATATTTGAGGTTTTTGTATGGTGTTTTCCAATTTTTAATAATGTTTTTATTTTTTTTAAATTGACTCATTTTCTTGTACAACTATTGATAGATGAATTCAACCTCTTTCTATAAGAATTTAAGACACTCTTTGATCCATAGTTAAACATGCATGACAAGATTTTTTTTTCCCCTGCCCAACACTTCGATTTAAATAAAAGTTACTCTATTCACTCCTTACATTTTACATGGAAGAATAATTTGTGATAGGACATAGTTTTGTGGCCCCCACCCTATAATTAAGAAATAAATGGGTGGACCCATCCTACTTTTATTCTTCGGGGCCCCGTAAATAGATTCAATTAATGACTCTATTTCAACATGGCAACTCAGGTGTTGACGTCAAGTTCTTGTTCAATATTGTGCATATATTACAGCTTCTTGTATTTGAGAATATCCTTGCATATAAAAATTTTACATCATATATATATATATATATATATTCTATTTCTTATGGGTTTGAACGAAATTTGTGAGCTAAAAAACACCCTTCAAATTGGAAGATGGTTTACATTTGGACCACAAATTATCTATTAAGATATATTAATATGAATACTATTCGAATAAATATAAACAAATTCCCTTTAAACCTGAAGTTGTCTTTGTCAACCTCCAAGTATATTACATAACTGAGACTAAATGTTTGTTTCTCCCTTTCTTTTCCCTCCTCTATTCCTACCCATTTTTTCCTTGTCTTCTTTCCCTCTATTATCCCTTTCTGGTTCTATACTTAGTTGCATTTCTATGATGACGGCTTCCTGGCTTGGATAATTGAGAGATGCACATATTCATCTATATCTTCACATCATGAGCTCGATCTGCCACCGTCCCTTTCAATACTTAGCCAATTATCTAACCATCGGGTCTCAGGTTAGCGCTATCGAACTCATATGCCCCCTATTTCATCATGTACATCTTGCACCCAAAAATTTTGTGATCTGCAATTTATGCTTTTACTAGTGAGAACTCACCAGAGGTTCGAAAAAATTGGCATTAATAAAAAAACAGTAGATGTTGTTCTGTGAGATACTTACCCCTTTTTCCCTTTTCTTGTTCCCATCTATTATCCATTTCTGGTTATATACTTAGTCGCCTTTCTATCATCATGGGTTGGCGGGTTGGCAGACTGGCATATCTTCATCTCCATCTATATCCTCACATCACAAGTCCGACCGACCATCGTTCCTTTCCATACTTAGCCAATTTTGTGGCCGCAGTTTTTGGGGTTGGCGCTATTGAATTCTCCTGCCACTTGTTCCATGATATACAACTTTCACCCAAAACTTATGTGATCCAAAATTCCACCCCAGACTCCTCGAACTTGCAAGTTTCACTCTACTCAGGTTCACAAAAGTTTCAAAGCATCTATCGTTTCCTTCCATCCCCACCACCTTCATGCCCTTTCCAATGAACATTAATTATGGTTTTACTAGTGACAACTCAACACATCAGTATGAAACAGTTGGTATTAACAATAAAAAACCTTGAGGACATATCCCATTAACACGCATTAAACCACCATTTACGAAACTCCAAACGATCATCGTTCTTTTCCATACTTACCCAATTTTTTCCCCGTGTTATTTGATATGCATCTTGCACCCAAAATTTTTGTGATCTACAATTCCACCCTGGGCTCCTCCAACTCGCAAGATTCACTCTACCCAGGTTCACAAAAAGTTTCAAAGCATTTATTTCTCCCTTCCATCCCCACCACATTCATGCCCTTCCCAATGCACATTAATTATTCTAACCTCTGGATTGCACTTCCATTGTTCTGTGACCTACAAACAACACTCAGACCTCCATGATATACAAATTGACTTCCAGAATCCCACATCGTCCCCTCTTCTATGTTACACATTCTGCACTCAGAGGTTTTGAGGCATACAATTTGACCGTCAAGGCCTCACATCTTCTGGGGAACCCTTGTCACCCTATTTTGGATCCTCGGGTTGGCAGGTTCACAAAATCTTCAATTCCTAGTCACTATTTCCTGTGCTCACCACCTTCGTACTTCTTTCCAAATATGCAACAACAAAGGTTTAATGATATTAATTCATCATGAAACAACTGTAAATATTGTCATTAATAAGATAAATGCTCGAGGAGACAGTCACACTAACTATCCCTACACAACTTGTCCATAAACATGCATAAAAGATATCGTCAAGTAATGGGATATCTATTACAAATTTCAATATATTAGAGAAAACGATCCTGGCCTACTGTTTCCCTATTCCATACTTAGAAAAAATTTCGATTGCAAGTTCCCAGACCGACAGACTCAATATTGTGTTTCCAATGTTCCACAACTTGCAAAAAGTACCCAGAGTTCCGCGATATACAATTTTTTCACTGGACTGCCCCATCATGCCCTCTTCTGTGTTACGCATTTTGTAGTAAACACTTCCGAGACATACAATTTGACCCTTGGGCCCTCACCTCTGTTCGTTATATCTTGTAACCCTATTTTGAAGCCCAACCGACTGCTTTTGATAATTAGCCATTCCTTAATTGTTGTTTCATGTCCCCGCCACCTTCGTACTTCTTTCTGGATATGCAATTAGTAAGCTTTAATGCTAGCAATTCTTCATGCAAGAACCATAAATATTTCCATTAATGAGCGAAAGGCTTGATGAGATCTCCCATACTTCCATGATATACAAATTGACTACTCGACTCCGACATCATCCCCTCTTCTGTGTTACACATTTTGCACTCAAAATTTTTGAGACATACAATTTGACCATCAGGGCATCACGTCTCCTAGGGAGCCCTTGTCACCCTAGTTTGAAGCCCGTCCGACCGCTCTCCATACTTTCCCATTTCTTGGAATCTCTTTCGTGGGTCCTCGGGTTGGCGGGTTCACGAAATCTCCAATTCCTAGTCACTGTTTCCTGTGCCCGCCACCTTCGCACTTCTTTCAAAGTATTCAACAACCAAGGTTTAATGCTAACAGTTCATCATGAAACAACCATATTTATTGCCATTAATAAGAAAAAGGCTCGACGAGATAGTCACATTGACTATCGCTACACACCTTGTTGAGAAACATGCAAAAAATATCTTGCCAGGTAATGGGATATCTATTACAAATTTCAATATATTAGTGAAAATGAGTTTGACCTACCATTTTCTTATTCCATACTTAGCCACTTTTTCAATTGCGGGTTCCTGGACAGACAGGCTCACGATTTCACTTCCAATGTTCTGTGGCCTGCAAACGGTACTCGGAGTTCCGCGATATACAAATTGACCACTGGACTGTCCCATCATGCCCTCTTCTGTGTTATTCGTTTTGCACTCATAACTTTCGAGACATAAAATTTGACCTTCAGGCCCTCACCTCTCATGGTTATACCTTGTAACCCTATTTTGAATCTCAACCGACTGCTTTAGATAATTATCCATTCCTTAATTGCTCTTTCATGTCCCTGCCACCTTTGTACTTCTTTCTAAATATGAAATTAGTAAGCTTTGATGCTAACAACTCGTCATGTAGGAACTGTCAACATTGTCATTAATGAGTGAAATGCTCAAGGAGATATCCCATTAATACGCATTAAACCAAGATATACAGCGATTTATATTATCCCTTCCGATTGTTCATCTCAAACAACATGGAATGTCTTTCGCGGGTCGTCACATTGGTGCATTCACGAAATCTCCAATCCTTAACTTATCTTCATCGTACCCGCCATCTTTTCACTCCTAACTATTCAATTACTAGTCTTTAATGCTAACAACGCATCATGCAACAGCCGTCGAGATTGTCATTAATGAGAGAAAGTCTCGAGGAGATCTCCCATTCACATGCATTGGACCAATATTCACAGATGGTTATATTATCCCTTCCAACTCTTCATTTCAAACATCATCTGTAGAAAATGAACGTTCTCATAAACTTATGGAAGCATCTCGACAACATTGCTATGGATATAAAATGAATATCTTCGAGCATGAGGACCAGAACTTCCAGTGGTCCAGGGAATACTCTTACTATTCATCCCATTCCGCCCAGAACAAAGTGATTTGGACCTCTGGAATCGCTCATGCAAGATGTGTCCCTGAAGTTTTTGACTGTAAGGAGGTGGTCTCTTGGTGCGTTGAAAAATGTATTTCAAGCCAAAGAATTATTCCACTACGCGACCATTCTCCTGTTTCTTTGTCACCTTAGGTCTTCCGCAAGATGTTAAGATTATCAGAGCCAAAAATTACCTTTAGAGGAAAACACTACAAGTAGTTCCTAAAAAAACATGATAACGGGTTGGATCTCTTACCCAAGTTCCTAGAAGACCTGACAATAGTTCCTAAAGATATCACAAAGTTGCAGGTCAATTCTTTTAGAAATCCATTATGGGAAATTGCCTGGTTGTTCGCAAGAATAATGGGACAATAATCCATGACAAGCATTTCATGCATGGTTCTTTATATTTTGTATTTCACATTCAAGGAAAAATCCATTTTTTATTGGGGGAAGCTAATTTCCATTGAATCTATTCCCAATTGTCACGATTCAAAGAAGAGAATAATTTTTATATATCATCCTACTTGGTTTTCGCGATAGCGCATTGCTATCTGTTTCCAAAACTGTCTCTGTCCAAGAAGATAAAAAATGAATTCGACCCAGTAACGTTTTGGTACCAGGCATTGTGGAGGCACAAGGCCTCCCATTGTTTTTATGAGTTTTTTAATGACTTTTTCTCGGTTTTCAAATATTTATTGTTAGGAAAGGATGCTCCCTGGATGTCTGACCAGGAAACCAAGTTTTTGGACAGGAAGGGGACACTTGAACAAATGGAAAATTACAGTGTAATAATGATTTTTGGCTCCAAGAAAAATCCTTCTTTCCTTCCATGTCACATCACGAACAAGATGTTTGTTACAAAACTAGCAATGAAATGCAACTACTGGTTGCATTTTTTCCATTGCAAGAGAAAAAAGTAGTTCATTCCTCTACCTTGGAAATTTAGGAACTTCGTGTTCAGGAACGTCAACAAGATTGATGAATTCTCAAGACATTTCAACAAATTGAACCTAAGATATGCTGAAAGGCTAAGAGGGTTCAACCCTAATGGGATTTTTCTAGAATATTTACTAACAGTTGGATTTCACAGCTTTTTGATCCATACATGCTTGAACGAAGACAGAGACAATGATGACAACACTCCTACTCCTGACAATGGTGACATAGCAACATTGCAAATAACAACTGAATTGTACAAACAACAAGGAAAAGGCTCTAGTGAGAAGAGTGTCTAGTCCCTAGATAACACTCCCAAGAGAATGACATCATGGAGCATCGCTCCAATGGCCCACCCCAGTAAGAAAGAAACCCAGAATTCTTCAAACAGAGGAGGATATAAAAACCCTCCTCATGGAAAAATTGATAGTTATGACAAGCTTCCCGTGACGAGGAAGTGAAAAAACATTGTAGGGAAAGTGGAAGAGCCTGAAACTAAAAGTGAGAACATGCAACTTGAGACTGTTGTGAATGACGTGTTTCAAAAAGTTGATCATCATGTGGATGCAATTCACCATAGTTCCACATTGGAAATAGTTGAGACCGGTATTTTTGATGAAGATGAATCCTTAATATTCCAGAGCGATGTTTTTGACAACCAATCTTAATTTAATTATTGAAAAGAGAGATGTAACAAATAATAAAGGGAAATATCGTTCGTAGATTAACCTTATGAACATGCAACCATCCCAAATCTCTCGACTTCACTGAGAAATCACAAATTCTCTTAATGATTCCATTGGAGGAATGGAAGTGGAGAATTCCAGACTAAATAACAGAATCAAGGAATTGATAAATCTTTGATTCCTACCCCATTGTTTGCCATTCCTTTAAAAAAAACCATTCCTATCACCCCTTCAGCCAAGTTAAAAGGATCCTCCAACCTCCTCACATCCTGTAGAGGCTATGTGGAGTATAATATCAAGAAAATAATTCAGCTAATTATTGAAGCCTGGGAAACATCACAAAATATAGCTTCATTTTGAACGAGGGAACATGCTTTGCAGGAACATTTGCAGGCGGATTTAAAAAATGAAGAATGTTTCTATCTGGAGATGATGATCCCTTTTGGAAATCATGTCACCAACATCTCATATATGAGAAGAAGACAAGAAGATCTCCCTTCCCCAAACCGGATCAAATAATTAAAAGCATGATAGAAAGAGAAAGTTAAGAACCTACATCTCATTTTTTAATCATGTGAACAAGCCATATCAGAGAAATAAGAATTATTAATAAACATGACTGAAATAGACTTAGTTGGAAGTACCAATCAGGTTCAAGACCCAAACTTAATCCTCAATTCCTTGTCCTTAACCAATCAAGCCTTTGATGAACAAGTTGATATTTTAAAGGGGTTGTCTTTAGAAAAGTTTTACAACATCCTTGAATATGGTCAAGATGACGTGGACAACTGCCTAGTGGATTATTTGGCACGGAATGAAGAAATTGAACAGGCTCTACATAGTATTTCTATCGATCTAAGGAAATTAGAAAACAATCTTTTCAACATAAAAATATGGGATGAAATCAACGTGGCCCTCATGATAAGCTACATTGAAGGATGGCTCCAAAGGGGAATCAACAAGCTCATTGAAGAAGCGAAACAATGGGTTGGCACGATTCCAGTGGTCGTCGACGAGAGCAATAAAAAGGCATCAGCAAGCAAATAGCAAAGGGAGAAATAGATACCATCAAAGTAAGTCTATACTGATCACATCTTTCTTTCTTTATCAATCTAGTTATTCCACCTCTTTAAATAGAAATCTCTAACCAAAGACTGATAACATCCAATTTTTTCTTTTCATGTATTCCTCCCTACCGTCGCCCACTTCTTCTGTCTACAATAATATTTCTTGTACTTATTTATTTTATGGTCCACATGAGCCCCAATCCCAGTCTATATGAAAAACGTATTTAAATTTCCAGAAATATGTAACAGACATTATTAATATTTGATAAATTTCAAAGAAAACTACTTCGGGAACAATATCGACGGTGCCTTGCGGACCTATTTTTGGAATTCTAAATTAGTTTTATTTATGCTTATCGATCATCTTTTTTATTTTTATGTGCTGAGAAATTTTTATCTTCAACTATGTTGGATGACAGGAAATTGTGTTTTTTAAATTTGAATGTTTAATGTGTGTGATTCCTGGTCCATTTTTCCAGAAACCTTTATTTCAATAATAATAATAATAATAATAAACTACTACCATCCTTTTTTATTGCTTCAAGTCATTACGACGGAAATTTTTGAAGTCCCATATTTGAACTATACATGCCCCAAGAAAAAACTTCAACACGATTATGACATCTATAAAAATGCAATAGGATTGACATCCTCGTTAGGTTGTCATTTTGGTGCTAACAGAATAATCTGCAAGAATATCCACATATTAACCCCATATTAATATAATATTATGATTAACTAATTTGGGAATTTTGGACTCCAGTTATTCGGGGATCCGGCCTTACTTCCATAGTGACATTCTCCCCAGGTCATCTACCAGCTCGATGTCCTATGGCTGGCGTGTGACACACTGGCACAAGTCATTTTTTGCGTGGATAACACATGTACTTCAAGATTCTTCCCACATGTTCTCTCCTTTAGTCTTATATTTCTCCCTCGGCCCCGCCATAGCAGTGCATTTATTCCCATTCCAACCTGGCAGGGACTACGTTGCCATGCAACACTTGTTTTACTACTTATAGTTTATTTTTTGCTAACAATTTTTTACTACTTACAGTTTAATAAATTATTAAAATTTCATAAGGAATGGATCGAAGTACATTCTATTGATTCCATCATGTATTTGTTTTCTTCTCTAGTGAACAATTTTTCTATTATCAATTTAAGCATTGACAAAAGAATATAACTATTGTTTTTGGAATTTTTATCAATAAACGAATGCTTGAAATTTTATTTTTTTTACTATCATGTACTTTACCTTTTGTGTACGAATTCTTACAAAATTGAACATGCCACCTCATCTCATGAAACATAAAAACAATTGCAATCATTTAAAATTCAATGAGCACAATATTAGAATGAGAATCCAAGTTTCATAATTAATTTTAGCAAGACTATTAAGTGTTTATACTAAATAGACTAATATGCATTTTATAGTATGACTTTAGTTCTTCCAGTGTTTGAACTCAATAAAATCTATTAAATTTTTATAGTATATAGACTAATATAAATTTCACAATATGTTAGGGACCTTACCTCCCTAACCCCTCATGTAGGTAGAATAATATATTTTTCATGTAATAAAGGCCAACATTAGTAAATAAGGCTTATATAATAATGTGAAAAAGTCTAATATAAGAAGACTTAATAGAAGCTTATGCTTCTAGAAAATCTTCCTCTAGAATGTTCATTAGATGATAGAATTAGTGTAAATAGGAGTAGAAGGCATGCAAAAGTCTTGTCTTGAGAATTGTTGTAATAGAGCTCTACTTTGTTGGAGGTTTCCCCCTCGAAGAGGCAAGTGAACTTGGATTTCTATCAATAAAGTTATCATTGTTGGTGTTGTTATTCTCTATATTTTGTTGTTCTTCTAGTATTTGATGCAATATTTATGTTTTTGCTTATTATAATACATCTGATACCTTACGAGTGGTATCAAATCTTTTTCCTCTACAGAAATTATGAGAATTGTTTCTCCAAGGTAGAGATGTGCATTTCCTTCATCTTGAAAGCACAATGATTTCTTACTCAATGGGTAAAAATACGGCTGTGAAAGACTACATGCAATAAATATAGATGGTTTCACGTGGTAACTCAAAACAAATGTTTCACCCTATTGGAAACCTTTGTAACCCATGTTGGTACCCCTTTGAATAGTACCACATCAGATAGAATTTTTACATGATCATCACTCCCACATACCGTCAAGTATATCAGGAGTCCCCTAGGTCTCTTAAAACCATCTCTAGATCAACTAATCAGATGTGTGATTTCTATAGTGACACTGTGAACAACACTCAAGAAGATAATATATAGTACCTGGGTAATTGTCACAAGGTATTCACTAAGTGGACCCATGAAATAACACCTACATTCATGGGATATTAAAGAATACCCCTACTTTCACTAAATATTGATAAATACCTCCCAAAATATTTTTTTTGAACCCCCCTCCCAGTACATATTTCCAATAAAAGAAACCCCCTTTTTTACTATATACCTCTTTTTATAACCCCCAATACCTATAAACCCCTTGAGACCCCACATTCCCCCCTAATGCCTACAATATATTGACTTTATTTTTCACAATTAAAAAACCCCTTTTGTGAATGAAAATGATAAGATATTAGTCAACAAGGTGAAGCGTTCATGGTAATTGAGTAGATAAGGGTACCGTATAACCTCCTTAGTTGGTTACCTGATATATTGGTTTGAGTACTACTATTTGACCCCACACATATATTAGAGAGATATAGCACAAGTAAAAACCTTGTCTACAGGGACCTTAAAATCCATAACCCTTGGGAAAAAAATGACACAGAATAGAAACATAAGGGAATTTTTTCCCCAAAACCCTGCCTCCTGCATCCTAGTTGCGATATTCCTACACAATTCTCCCTGTTAACTATTTGGCGATTTTGTCATTGCAATATTCTTCAAGTTGGAGTATAACTCCACCAGAGTAAAACAAAAATTTATAGAGGTCCCACTAGCACCCTTATTTGGGACCTATCCCATTGGATTCCTCTCTTCACCCTAATCATCTTGGTAGATATCACTTCTAATCATTTTTTTTCTGTGGACCCACCCACCCTTCCTGACAAGCTTTATCTCCATTGATCCCATTACATTCCTCTTTTCTCCTTGATCGTCGTGGTATATATCACTTTTCAATTTTATTTTTTTTGTGGACCCAATCCCCCTCCCAGACACCACTCATTCCCAAATTTCCACCTCTCGCAACCAATAACTCCTTAACATGAAAGACAAATCCAAACATAACACATAGACCATCCAAAGAATGAATTCTGAAATTTCTTCCGCCAGTTCAGAATTTCAACCCTTCAAGGCCAAAGTTAAGGGTGAATTTGATTCCATCCACTCCACTCTCAACCAATTGTTGAAATAATCCCATGGATCTCCTTCCCCTGACCAACCTTCACACTAGAAAGGTGAAAAATCTTCCCATACTATGGCATTTAATTCAAACTCACTTCATCGTGACCCCCATCTTCCTAGAGTTGAGGTGAACAAATTTGATGGCTTGAATCCCACAGGCTGGGTCACTGAAATGGGACATTATTTATTCTTACATGGAATTACTAATGAGTTGGACAAACTTCATTATGGTTTCTTAAATATAGATCTTGAACACTGGAAATGGTGGTAATGGTGTAAAAATTCATTCCATTGGGTATTTTTCTTGGACACGGTTTGTTGCAGAGCTTTATGAATTCTTTGACACCGACACCCACCCTTTAGGTCATTTGAACAAGTTGAAATAGTCTAGCATAGTGGAAGTCTTTATATCCAACCTTGAGCACTTGGATTTTAGAACGAATGGCATGGATGGCATCAAGAATGAAATATGCACTTGGGTCCTAATGGATTTCCCTCAAACCTGGTTGGAAGCTACTAAAATATCCAAGGAAGAACAACAAATTGTCTCTAGAAAAAGCCACAAACCGTCCTGTATTCATTCCACTAGACCCACTAATCCCTCCCCTCTTTCCATTCCTCTCAAGATATAAAAATTAGCTAGGGAAGAAATGGTTGAAAACCAACTGAAGGGTCTTTTCTATATGTGTGATGACAATTATTTTCTAGGGCACAAGTGTAAGGAAAATAAGTTGTCTATGGAAATTTATAAGGATGTTGTTGACAAAGCGGTCGATGTTTCCCTAGTGGAATATCTACCCCCCAAAAATGATCCTCCTCCACCTTTAGATCCACCAAAATTTGAATCATTAATTTCACTACACACCCTCACTGACTTCTTTCCTCCCCAAAACCCTCAGGTTAATTGGATACAATAATTATAAGAAGGTCATCATCCTAGTTGACAGTGGAAACACCCATAATTTTATTCCTCGTCACATTACCCAAGAAATCAATTTCTATATTCTTGTAGTCAACAACTTTCGAATCATGATTGCCAATGGCAGTTCCATGCAGTGTTGCAAATATTATGAAAATGTGTGCCTAAAAATTGGTCAGTACCACCTGAAATATCATATGTTTTCTATTGAGATGGGTGGTTGTGACATTGTTCTCATCTATGAATAGTTACGCACTCTTGGCCCCAACCTCATGGATTTTAAGGACCTAACAATGCAATTCCAATAGGGGGGACAACAGTATATGTTCCAAGGCATCCCAATAGGATCACTTGAAATCATCAGCTCCCACCGAATGGAAAAGTACTAAAAAAAGGTCATTTTCGCATTATTTCCCAACTCCATTACATCCAAGCCATTGAGATACCCTATGTACACTATGACCTCCAATATATACTCCCCCGACACAAATATATTTTTAACACTCCACATTGACTTTCCCCTTCTGGTGGTGTCCATGATCACTCCATTCCTCTAGTACCAAGAAGTCTTCCTCCCAATGTTCTCCCTTATCATTATCCCTTTTCTTAGAAAAATGAAATTGAGAAAATTGTCTAATAATTGCTAGAGGTGGTTGTTATTCATCCTAATACTAGCCCTTTTTATTCTCTAGTAAGAATAGTACTGAAGAAAGAAGGAACTTCCCATATGTGTCTTGATTTTCATGCTCTCAACAAACTCACAATCAAAGACAAATTTTCCACTCTCATCATTGATGACATTTTGGATGAATTGAGTGTTAGATAATCCAAAATACAATTATCATAGTTTATAAAGTTAGAATAAAAAGATTATTAATTTAGAATATTAAATTAATAATCTAGAATATTTGATAAATAAATGTAGACTTTTAGAGATACATTATTGTTGTAAAAGATATGACTCTAGAGAGGTGTCATATCTTAGGCTCTAAATTAGGAGTTTTGTTTTAAGTTTGTTAAGATAACATTTATTGTAAATGGACACTTGTTATTTAATAAGTAATCCATATCTTGAGTTTGTTAGGACTTTTAGCTTATATATATCTCATTGCAAGAGTATTGAGTTGTTGGAGTGTAAACTCTTGCAATGTCTCTTATGTAATTTCTTTTCTTATTAATAAAATTGTGTGTTTGAGGACACTTCAGCCATTATTGTGGTATCATAGCTCCAGTAATGCTGCTGAACTGAAGAAGAGATTTGTTGATCTGTAGAAGAGATCTCAGCATTGTAGACCGAGGAAGTCGGCGCCATACTTTGTCAGTAAATCGGTCAGTTATTGTTCAAATTTAAGAAAAAAAAGGGAAAATAAATTGTTGTTAATTTCAGATTTCAGTCATAAGACTCAGCAAAAGTGATTTTTGCAAATTGAAAATCTTGAAAATTGATTATTTGTCCATGGAGAATTAGTTTCTGGCATAGTAATTTCTTGTTTTTAAAAAAAAAAAATCAGTCTTCTGCCATTAAATGATGTGTAATTTCTGAGTAATTTCAGCGCATGATTCAATACATTCTTCAGTATTTAGTTTTTCCCTGTGTGCAAGACCACATGTGCTAGTTTCACCTCTCTTATCGCATCAAGATTTAGCGATCTCCCACACACTCTTCTCTTCAACTAATATACAATAATCTTCCTTGTCATTCTAGCGTTTTCGAGTACTGGAAGACAGAAAAAAAAAAACGTTGTCGGATCGCTCGAACAATCTGGTACTCGCCAATCGCAGACTGCATGTCCATGTTTTCTCATCAGGCTCTTGCTCGTTGATGGATGAACTCATTTTTTGTCCCCCAAGAGAACCCAGATCAAATATTGTTTCCTCAATAATAATGTCAAAAATTTGTTGCTATTTGTTGCTCCACTTTCTTAAAATAGCTGGAGAACCCAACCTGTTCCAGTGCGCTAACAGAAGCGTATTGCAATCAATGAACCCTACGAATTTATTGATCCTTGTATCCATATATCGGCTCATCATCATTCGATTCATTTCTTAGCCTGTTCGATTCTCTACATAACATAAAAAACATGATCTACACGCACAGGAAGCACGTCATTCATAGCTAGGTTACTGTGTGAACATTCTTGCATGAACCAACACTCGCATCTTCAAATACTGTTGGATAGGTTATATGGTTTTCAGCGATTTCAAAGGAGCATTGGGTTAAAAACGCGTGTAAGATCAGTCTTGGGCCATTGATGAAACCGCATGCAAGATCCGTGTGTAGCTAGCAAATTTGCACATATGATTCAAAGCGCTTATTCGAATCACCCAACAATGGGTGCAAGATATGTGTAAGATCTGTAATTTATTGTAGCGAATTTAATTGCTACAAGATCCGTGTAGAAATACGATTTCTGAGTGTGCTCATGAAAGAGCGTGAGAAATTCAGTTTTCTGTGGAGACACCAAGCAGTCTGATCCTTCTTGGACTGGAACCTATATGCTAGATTTTTTTATTTCGGTCTATCATTCCTGGCTCCTCTGAAAGAGAATATTTTTTTCTTATTGTTGTCTGAAAATTTGGTGGTCAAGGTCATTGTGACACAGGTCGCGAGGACTCCATCTCTTCAACGCTACAATCTGGATCTTGGCATTCAAGGAAGTAATTAGTGGCAGGGAGATTTCTAACAGAAAGCCCAACCCGCCGGCGTGAGTGGTTACTTGGAATCTGGCAGCGAACTATCTGTTGAAAGAAGCAGTCCTCCAAAGTTTAATCCATTAACAGTGTTGTAGGCATGGAATTTGTTGGCCGTAATGAATGGGTGTGAAGCCTGGATCCACAACCAATAGCCATTCATTATAGCCATTTCAGGATCAATTTTTTTATATTGTGCAAATACAATCAGAACGGCCACTGCCAACTTCAGCAAAAGGAGTCTTTTTGTCAATTTTTAATTGACATTATTATAATTTCCATTATCTTGATGTGCGTGGCAGATTTTGACAGGAACACTGATAATGTTATTTTATATGTGCATTATCTTATTATTGTCTCAAGTGATTGTTTTGTAACTCAAAGTCCTTTTACTTTGAGGGGGGGAAAAATTGCCAGATTGTAAAATTTTGAAAGTTCCTTGGATTTGACTGGAGCCAAGTACAAAGCTCAGTCATTTTTTCCTTTTTTCAACGACTATACGAGGGCCAAGGCCAAGCCCCGATAGATCGTATTTGGTGTGATGCGTTTGGTGTGTTGTTCATCTTCATATTTCTTGGCGTAATTCTTTCTGGTGCGTACATTCACTAAACATCAATGTCAAAATTAATTAATTTATTCTCCCACTCAGATAAACTTGAAGGCACAAAATCTTACAAAACATGGAAACGACTCATTGAAAGCACTCTCATTTACAATGAACTTTGGCGTGATATCTGTAATGAAGATACTAAGCCCACTAATCCGACAGATGCAACAACATTACAAAAATGGGAAGTTAAAAATGCCAAAGCATTAGCACTTATTAAAGCTTCAGTTAATGATGAAATGTATGTGCATATTGAAAATATGACTGATGCGTGGTCTGCCTTGAAAGTTTTTAAAGATTTATTTGATACTCATCCTGAATCCAAGAAAGTTAATCTTTAATTAAAGTTGCTTCAACAAAAATTGACGGAAGGTGGTGATGCCCATGAATATATTTCTAGACTTAAAAACATTAAGCAGGAAATATTAAATGCGGGTTTTCAAGCAGTAGATGATAGTTTTATGACTACAATCTTAATAGAGGGATTGCCTTCTTCTTATACACATTTTTTGGAGACTTTACAAGTCACTGGCAAGTTAGACAAGCTTACATTTGATGAACTAAGTGAACTATTGTCTCAACACAATAAAACTTTTGGAAAGAAAAAACAAGTTGGTGAAGATGTTTTTCTCTCAGAAGCAAGCACAAGTAAGCCTTCCAATGACAGTTATAGCAATAGAGGAAGAGGAAATTTTGTCCAAAATCATGGACGAGGCCAACATAGAGACAATAGTCAAGGCAAAGGCAATAGTCAAGGAAGAGGCAACAGTCAAGGAAGAGGGTATTTTCAAGGTAGAGGAAACAATCAAGGCAGAGGATATTTTCACGCAAGAGGAAATAGTCAAGGCAGAGGCTCTTTTCAAGGCACCAGTCAAGGAAGAGGACAGACTCCATCCAGAAATCAAAGCAAGGGCAGAGGACAAAATTTTGGTAGAGGACAGAATTTCGGCAGAGGGAGAGACTTCAGTCAAATTGTTTGCAGAAGGTGTAACAAAGTCGGTCATTATGCAGAAGATTGTCGTACTTCCATTGACAAAATCGCCAAATTTCAACAAAACACAACACAATTTGCTAATGATCGACAGGATGATGATTTAGAATATGTGTTTACCTCATCTTCAACATTACATATTTCAAATGAATTTCAAAGTGATTATGAATATGCTTGGATTTTAGATTCAGGGGCATCTCAACACATGACTTTCAGACGTGACTTCTTTTGGGATTTTAAAGAATGTCATCTTAATTATATTTTTCTTGCAGACAATACTCAACATACTCCTTATGGAAAAGGATTCGCTAAAGTTTATTTACCTGATATTGGAGAACGACTAATTTCAAATGTATGGTATGTACCCACTTTCAAAAATAATTTGTTGTCTTTAGTCACAATTCGACAAGTGGGACATCAGGTAATTATGGAAGATGGCTTGGTGAAGATAAATTCAGTCAAACAAAATATGAAAACAGTAATGACAGGATATGAAGATGGAAAACTGTTAAGGATGAAATGAACAGTTATTCCAAGACATTCTGACTTTGCAGGATCAGTCAGTACATGTATCTCTCCTATCAGGTTGCAGCATGTGCGATATGGACATATCAACTTTGAAAGTCTGTCTCAATTGCAAAAACAAGGGATGGTTAAGGGACTTCCCACTTTCAAAAAGGATAGTTCAAGATGTGAAGCATGCATTTATGGAAAATAGAGTCGAGAAAGTTTTTCAACAAGTTCATGGCGTGCCAATCGGCGGTTGCAACTAGTTCACAGTGATGTTTGTGGACCCCTCGAAACTTCTTTCGGTGGTTGCAAATATTTTTTACTCTTTGTTGATGATTTCAGTAGAATAAATTGGGTTTACTTCTTGAAACAAAAGTCAGAAGTATTCGACAAATTTAAGATTTTTCGACAACTTGTTGAAAATGAAGTTAAAGAAAAGATCGGTACACTTAGGACCGATAATGGTGGAGAATTCACTTCTAATGAATTCAACACTTATTTCTCAGACCATGGGATCAGAAGACAACTTACTAATTTCTACACTCCTCAGCAAAATGGAGTCACAGAACGAATGAATCACACTTTGTTAGGAATGGCAAGATCTATGTTGAGTTTTAAAAGGTTAAGTTCTAAATATTGGGCAGAAGCTATCCATACAGCTATATACTTAAGGAACAGATCTCCAACTGCTTCTTTGGATGGAATCACACCTTATGAAGCATGGTTTGGTTTCAAACCKAGAGTTWAACATCTTMGAGTTTTTGGGTCAGTRTGTTATGCTTTAGTTCYGAAAGAAAAGCGAACTAAGCTTGAMTCAAGAAGTTTGAAATGCACAATGATTGGGTATTCTGATGAGAAGAAAGGGTATCGAMTTTTGTCCAATGGAAAATTTATTGTGAGCAGGGATGTCATTTTTGATGAAAMTGAAAGTAAAAGTRYTGACGAAATAGAAWGTCTTCTYCAAAAGTTAGAAGMTAAAGRAAATCAAAGAAAAGGAAAAGTTCAAAGTTYGCCAAATTCACTTAATTGGTATGAACTTGATTTTCCTTCATCTGAAGATGTTTCATCYAGTCYGGTTACTTYGACAACAYCTGRTTCTTCCARCAKTTCATCTGAATCTCCTAGCARCGGCAGTTCWTCWGAYAATGATTCTCCACCTCSAAACTCTTCAAYTGATYGACRAACATCAGTTTACATTAATCCAATTTATAATAATGGTAATTCAGATCCCCAAACTAGTGAACATCAACTACCAAAGTGGGCAGTTCAACTTTTGAAAGATGTAAGGCCTGATGAGCAAAATAAAACAGGAACAAGGGGATCACACAATAATGAAGGGAATTTTTCCTTAGTAGCAAATTATTTTATTGAACCTTCCACCTACAAGGAAGCAGTCAAACATAAAGAATGGCAACAGGCTATGGTTGAGGAATATCAAGCAGTCATTGATAACAACACTTGGAAACTTGTTGATTTTCCTACAAGTGTTAATCCCATCGGATGCAAATGAGTTTATAGAATTAAATACAACCAACATGGTGAAATTGACAAGTATAAAGCTCGACTTGTGGCTAAAGGTTTCATGGAGCAGGAAGGCATTGATTATGAGGAAACTTTTGCTCCTACAGCTAAATGGAATACCATCCAATTAACACTAGCCTTGGCCGCTCAGAAAGGTTGGAAAATTCATCAAATGGATGTAAAAAGTGCTTTTCTCAACAGAGACTTACAGGAAGATGTGTATATGCAGCAACCACCCGGTTTTGAAATTGTAGGGCAAGAACATAAATTCTGCAAATTAATCAAGGCTTTATATGGGTTAAAGCAAGCTCCTCGAGCTTGGTATACCAAAATGGATGAATACCTTAGTTAGGTTGGTTTTCATCGCAGTGAATCTGATGATACGTTGTATATCCGTCAACAGGGTTCTTATCTGGTGATTCTTATTATGTTTGTAGATGATTTTCTCATTACAGGAAACAATGATGATCATATTGCACAGGTGAAAAAGGAGTTACATGCAGGTTTTAAGATGACAGATTTGGGACTCCTTCACTACTATCTTGGTGTTGAAGTATTCCAACGTCCCCATCATATTTTCATTTCTCAAAGTAAGTATGCAGCAGAACTTCTTCAGCGTTTTGGCATGCAGGATTGCAAACCATCTCTTACCCCTGTGGAACAAAACTTGAAACTTTCAAAATTTGAAGGGGGGGAATTGGTAGACAGCACTCTTTATCGACAGTTGATTGGCAGCTTGATATATTTGACAAACACCCACCCAGATCTATCTTATGCAGTCAATATTCTTTCTCACTTTATGCAACAACCCCGAGACAGTCACTGGAATGCAGCTAAAAGAGTTCTTCGATATATCCAAGGAAAAAAAGATTTTGGTCTTCTTTACAAAAAGACTAAAAATTTTGTACTTGGTGGATTTTCAGATGTTGATTTTGCAGGGAGTATTGATGATCGCACATCAACATCAGGTTATTTAATGAACATGGGTTCCGCAGTAGTATCTTGGAATTGTAAGAAACAAGCTACAGTTGCTACTTCTACAGCAGAAGCAGAATACATCTCAGTATGGGAAGCAACATGTGAAATTGTTTGGTTACGTAGGATTTTACAGGACTTGGGCATTTCTCAAGCATAAGCTACATCATTATTCATCGATAGCCAGTCAGCCATTAAGCGTGCCAAGAATCCAGTTTTTCATTCAAAGACAAAGCACGTGGACACCAAGTATCATCATATTAGATCGCTTATTGCAAAGGATGTCATCAAGCCAATTTATTGTCCTTCAGAAGATCAGATCTCTAACATTTTCACGAAACCTCTGGGCAGAATAAAATTTACTAAGTTCAGGGATGAACTTGGTATCTGTTGTAATGTATTTTTGGATCATAGGGGGGAATGTTAGATAATCCAAAATACAATTATCATAGTTTATAAAGTTAGAATAAAAAGATTATTAATTTAGAA
>ML782825.1:467199-492982 GCA_009831015.1 Picea engelmannii
TCCTTTTACAGTACTTAATTGGTTCTAATGCTGCTAGGAGACTTTTGTTAGTGTGATGCTTAGTGGAAGCCAAATATTTATATGTAATCATGCGTTTGATTTGCGTAGAAGGGTGATGCTAATTTCACACATATCATGGGTTCGAATGCCTCCATGGTTTCACATCAATATTAGCTTGATGCTTGGTGTGGAAGGTAATTTTTGATCATGCTATGAATTTTAGTTCGTTGCATATGTAACAGGAGTTCTGACATCTAACGTGCTATGGATTCCTATGGAGGTATATTGATTGTAAATCCTAGTCCTGTTCAATTCATGGGGAGTTGTCAATTGCACAAATAAGATTGGTCCTAAAAGTTAGGTTTGATTTTGTCCAAATGAATCAGGCATGGAGACTTACACATATTTGTTACCAGAGTGGCGAGGCAAACTCAGAGATTTGGAAAGATTCCTCAAAGCGCATGGTAACGATGTAAAGAAAGCAGCAGAGAAGCTTAGGACGTGCTTGGCCTGGAGGGACGCCATTCCGATTGGGCATTTGATAGCGGACAAGTTCTCTGCCGAGCTTGCCAAAGGTAACAGGGAATTCCTTGTGGAAGTTCTGATGCTTAGTCTACTTCATTATAGGAAGATTTGGATGTTTTTCGCTCTGTTTATGAAGTTAACCTTAATGATGTTTTTAATAGAATTTTCTTTAGTTTCTTAGAAAGCTGAACAACACCATTGCCTATACATTGAAAAAAAATTGAAGATCCGCTCTTTTACTAAGATAAAATTCAGTCAGAGTTTGCATTTTAACTTTGTATATTATATACTTTGCACTGTGCAGTAGTCTTTTAATCTCTCTATATATGAAATGTGCATGTGTTTATATGCATAGATATAAGCCTATATACATTCAACATCCACATAATTTTTTTTTTAATTAAGGTTACTATGTACAAAGAAGTAAAACACTTTATACTTAAGGTATCTGATATTATTTGCAGTCATCCTTTCATATCCCTATACGTGTATGCATACATGCATACATATACAGACCCTAGTTGCTTGTTTTACTGGTAAATTTTCTTTGCATTTATTTATTTTATTTTTATTTTTATTAATGTTTCTCTATTTTATGTGCAGGTCAAGCGTGGCTGGAGTTTTTTTTTTCTCAAAAGAATTTACAAATAAAAACTCAATGTACAAATAAAAACTACCCCTTATTTAGGCCCTCGGTTCCAGATTTGAACCAGGGCTCTGATACCAAATGTAATTCCCATAAATATATATCTAAACATTGTTATCCTCACAAGCAATTATTTCTTAACTAAAACAATATCTATTCAGCATAATATCGATTTTCATACCAGCAACTTCAGCAATTTAGATTCATCAAATATTAACGAATTCATAGCAGAATAAATAAATGCATAATTCAACAGGGTACCTGGTTCTGATGTTATTTCCGTTTCCAGCTGCCTTGCTGTTGCTGCTCTCCTGCTACCTGCTACACAGCCCAGTCCTGTTGCAAACACAGAAAAATTTCCCAAAACTATTGTCCACCCTGCCAACTAGGAAAACAACCTAGCTCTAGGATATCTACGGATATCTGGCCCTCCGAGCCCAAAACCTCCAGCAACCCCGGTCCACTGTGTCAATCCAAACACAAAATTTGTCCCTCTGTCTAATACTCAGAGTTCTCCCCAAAATCATGGCCAACTTCCCCCGTAGAATGATCCCTCCTCCAAACTCCTTTCCCCCTCTTATTCCTCCTTCACCGCCTTCCCTTCATTAAATCCCCCACCAAATACCTTATCACATTATTAAATACCGTATCCATTCATTTAAATATCCTATCCATTCATTACATTTCTTATATCTTCTTGGGATTCTTATGTGATCCCCTCTTGTGTACGCAACTTAATTTAAATATTATATTTAATTATCCACCTTTTATATAATACTTTATTAATTAATGAATTAATTAATAATTAAATCAATCTTTAACCATATTGATTAATGAGTTAATTATACTTAAATTAATCATAATCAAGACTAACTAATTAATAACAAATAATTAGTTAAGGTTATTTTAATAAATAAATATAGTTTAGCTAATCTTTTAGGATTACCTTGTTAAATTAATTATAATTTATAATCAAGGGTCGTTACAGAGAGGTAGAAGACTACTCCATACACTCCTCGACAAAATGGAGTTGCAGAAAGGATGAACATGACACTGATGGAAAAATCAAGGAGCATGCTCAACAGTGTTGGGTTAGGACAAGAATTCTAGGCAGAGGTAGTGGGTAAAACATGTTACCTGGTCAATCGATCACCTTCATCAATGTTGGATGATAAAAATCCACTCAAGGTATGGTCTGGAAAGAAACCCTCTCTTCAAAATCTTAGAGTGTTTGGTTGTGATTCTTATGTACATGTTCCAAAGGAAAATAGGAGTAAGCTGGATAAAAAGTTTGAAAAGTGTATCTTTATTGGTTATAAATATGGTGTGAAAGATTATAAACTTTGGAAAAAAGAAACCAAGAAGATTGTTTACAGACGAGATGTTGTTTTCAGAGAGGTAAAATATGTTTCCAAACAGAAATTCCTACCAATGAAAGACGAACCTGAGAAAATAGAGCTCGAGTTGGATGATGCAAAATGTGAATCATATGAAGAAGAGGAAGCAGAAGAAGAAGAAAAAGAACCTCATACCCTATTATTGAGGAGATCAGTGAGAGATAAAAAGCAACCAGAAAGGTATAGACCACCTGATTTATGTTCCAATTTTTCTTTATCTATTATTGATGATGATCCCAGAACTCTCAGGGAAGAAGTGAATTAAGAGGATAGTAAACTTTGGAAGAAGGCCATGGTTGAAGAAATGGATGCCTTGGATAATAATGAGGCATGGGATATAGTTGAGTTGTCAGCTGGAAGAAAATTTGTTGGTAGCAAATGGTTGTTTAAGAAGAATTTTAATGCACAAGGTAAAGTGGAGAAATACAAATCTCGATTAGTAGAAAAAGGTTATTCCCAGGTAGAGGGAATTGACTTTGGTGAGATTTTTTCTCCTATTGCTAAGTTAACTTCTATTAGATTTATTTTATCTATTATTGTTTCTTTTGATATTGAAGTGGAACAAATGGATGTGAAGACAACATTCCTACATGGGGATATGGAAGAAGAAATCTACATGAAGTAGCCAGAAAGATTTGTAGTGAAGGGAAAGAAAGAGCTGGTTTGTAAGCTAAAGAAGTCATTATATGGTCTGAAGCAATCACCTAGGATGTGGTACCAAAAGTTTGACACATACATCCTTGGATTGGGATTTGTAAGAAGCAGAGATGATCATTATGTATATTCCAAGAAGGTTGGTAATCACTTCATTTATGTAGTGTTGTATGTTGATGATTGTTGGTAGGAAATAACATGGATCTTATCAAGGAGGTGAAATCGCAACTATCCTCCAAATTTGACATGAAGGATCTCGGTGTAGCTAACTTCATTCTGGGAATGGAGATTAAAAGAGATTGTGCAAACAGGAAACTCTGGTTGAATCAGAGAAAATATGTTGAGATGATATTGTAGAGGTTTAATATTCATGGAAGTAAACCGATCAAGGTTCCTATTCCTATAGGTGTAAAGTTATCTTCAAATCAGTGTCCCAAGACACAGGAAGAAGAAGAGGACATGTCCCATGTTCTGTATGCCAGTGCAGTTGGCAGTTTGATGTATGCAATGGGAGTTTTGAGTAGGTATATGTCAAAACCAGGGAAGGAGCATTGAAAAACAGTAAAGAGGGTCTTCAGGTATCTTCGTGGCACTACCGGTTATGGATTGTGCTACCAAGGAAGACCAAGATTGGAAAGAGTGATGGACATACATGGATTTGTTGATGCAGATTGGGCTGGAGATCTGGATCATAGAAGATCTACAAGTGGGTATGTGTTTAACCTATTTGGAGGAGAAATCAGTTGGATGAGCAAATGATAGGTTGTAGTGGCACTCTCAACTACAGAAGTTGAATACATAGCAGCGACTCATGCAAGTAAGGAAGCAATATGGTTACAAAGATTGTGTTCAGGTATTAGGTTGGTACAATAAGCAGTGAGATTAGATTGTGACAGTTAGAGTGCAATCTTCTTGGCAAAGAACCCAACTTATCATTCGAAGACAAAGCATATTGATGTTCAGTATCACTTTGTGAGAGACATGGTTGAGGAAAAGAAGGTGTTGCTGGAAAAGGTTGACACTTTGAATAATGTTGTAGATTCATTAACAAAGTTTGTGAGCACAGAAAAGTTCTCCTGGTGTAGAGTAACAATGGGCATTGTTGCCTTGGATTGTTGACTATATAATCCCCTTGACCCCTAGATGCAAAGAAAACAACAAGTGGGAGAATGTTGTGTATGTGTTATATTCTTTGCATGTGTGTGTGTGGGTGCGTCAGATATGACAACTGCGTCTGATGGTTTTTGCTATTTTTAGTGGATTTTGCTATTTTTAACGGTTTTGTAAATTAATCCTGGATTAAGGGATTAGGGTTTTGGTATATACGGAACACCTAAAAACACTATATATATTGTATGGTGAATGGTGAAATTTGAGATAACGAATATAAGAAAGGTTTTCCTGGTTGAGGGTTTCTGGTATAAATCTCTGTGTACTATGTGAATGAGCGATTGATTAATTTTTGTTTTTCTTAAGAATCTATATGCATTGCTTTACTTCGCAAGCTTAAAACTTACACCCTTCTCCCTTCTTTTTCTAGTTTTTGCATGGCTAGCATGTATCATGTTACATTTACCCTTCTTATCCTCCCACTTTTTCATCAACTCTGGAAAATCCTCAGTTAAATGTTTGGGACTATAAAAGTAAGCACAGATTATGCACAACTTAGTGTAGATCCGTGAGACATGATCAATCTCACTGCAATTGAAACATGTGGGGGGTATCTCACCTCCTCCACCATATCCTCATCCACGATCATGTCCATACCTACAAATAGGTCCTCCTTGATATATTCCTCTATCACCGAACCCACACTCACCATATTCTCCTGAAAATTCTTAAGAGGGAACCCAAAGATCCATTTATCTACAACCATGTAAGACCATCCAACATTATCAGTTCATTTACCCCACCACTAGGGGAGTCTCCGTATTCCTTCACGTCTGGTGCATCCACATTTTTTTCCTTCTCCTTCTAATTTGACTAGGCACCACAACCATACAATCCTGCCTCTGGGATGATCTGTGCATTGCCACAACGTGATGCATCTCTCAGCCTGATCTATGCATTCCCACCTTGTATAGAGTCAATTTATCTGCTCAACACGTGACTTCTCCATGCACCACTCACTATGTTTCTCAACATACCTCCACTACACCGAGAGACAAAATCATGTCGGATTGGTGCCCCACCGTACATCATGACAACCTCTCTTCGTTTCAACATGTAACCTTGTGAGGCTTCTTCTTCCGACTCCACTAGCGCACTACGAATTTTTTCCCCTGCACCACACATGTGCATTATTCCTCTTCTCAAGGTTGTGTAATATCACAATAGATAAAGGGTGTGGGCTTCGTTACCTAGGCCCTCACTACCACTACTGTTACTACTTGTATATTCGATTCCAAGCCTCTTCACAGGCCTATCCTTGTCTGTGCTCCACTTTGGAACAACATCCTCTCCCACACCATTTCCTGGTGTGATGTTCCTCTTCATTCTGGTCCCGACACCTCGTTGTGAACCCTTGACCAACTCTTCTTTATTCTTCATCTCAACTATCTCCCTTATCTTATCTCTTCTTGGGTATATTTCAACTATTTTTCCCCTCTTCTCTTCTAGGTCCATTCTATTCCTCACCTCATCTCAACAACGTATTGGATCCTCCTCACTAGATCCATACTTTGGATCTCTTTCCCCCACCTTTGCAAAACCCCCCCTAGTGCTAGGAGGTTTACTCAGGCATCGTGTTAGGCTCCATGCACATCATTATTTATTCTACAAACAACATCTTTATCCAAAGGGGGATCTCTTCTAACATTCTCTTTCGAGGACCTTCTTCAAACTTTATTTTAGCCTCACTGAAATAATCACTATATTCTATAGAAAACCCAACAATATAGCCTTCCTTTACCCAGGAAAACCAAAAATCAATGGCCCAAGTCCACTTGCTATCCAATGTCTTTAAAATATCAATCTTGGCTTAATCCCATACTATAGGCTCTGATGGTAACATCGCATAATTAACTTGGGCTTGTCTTTTTAACCATTCATGCAACAAACATGAGAATTGTGCGAAAAAGAGTTCATGTAGATCAGAGTAAAAATATATACCTTTCCATTCTATTTCATTCACCCACAATCCTTTCGTCTCACGTAGGGAAAATGCATCCTCCGTCACTTCTATCCATTCTTGAATCTCTTCCTTATATGAACGCCACCACATTTCTCTTTTCCTCCATCAATCTCAGCAAGACTTCAGGTCTCAACAACATAACCATTTGTTGGGATTCACTATGCAGTTTCATTGTTTCAGTACATGCATGCACATGCACTAACCTTCGTAACATTGGGGGGGTTTAATACCCAAGGTTCATCCAGAGTGTATCCAACAAAAATGCCTAAGCATCGACATATCAATCCTTGGCCGAGGATGAGGAATATCTCACCCGAAATGTAGAGAGGATCAAAGAGACCATAAGGTCTTGTGTCGGGGGTGGATGATCAAACATAACTAACATAAATTCAAATGGAATTCATGTAACTCTTATCTGATAATCTGACAAGGACTAAGAATTAAACAATACCCACACATGTGTTACTCATTCATAACAAACACACAATATAACATAACTATCGTACATTTATTAATGAACGTATTCCATCATATTAGAGATATACATGGTGCTAAATAATTGATGTCACAGTTGAAGACTTCATCTCATTACTATAACAATAGTGGGAATACAACAATATGCACCTTGTGCTAATCTTTACGATTCATACATAAACAAGACACAAGAGACTTCTCCATACAACATATGATTGTTATATGTTACTTCAATCTCTAGGACTGATGCCTTTCGAAATTAACCAGACTCTTTTTTCAGGTTGAGAGCTCTCTTTTAAATCTTATTCTTTTGGGGAGAATTTCCCTTCATGGTTCTGCTCCACTCTCTTGTATGATCTAATGACCTCACATGCTTCTGGTACCTACTAGGGCTCCATGTAGGTTCTCTGCATTAGGGGAAATATTAACTACCCTAGCCAACTCATCTTCTAGCCACCCCACATCTTCAACTATGGATTGTAGTAACTCATAATTCTAGCGCAACTAAAAAAACTCAAACCGATACACCCTTGATCGCCTTTAAACTTGGCGCACTGCTCAACAAAACCCGGTCTGATGTGTGCACTATGGACTTGTTTCACACATCTCCTTAGGTGCTTGTAAAACTATTGGATGAGTGTGCACAACTTTCATTTGCGCGTGCACAAAAATGGACCCAAAACTTTGGGTGCCAATAGTGACCAAGCTATTTTAATATGATTATGAGATCATATACAAGAAGGAAAAAGTAAATGTGGTTGTTTATATTTTATCATGGAAATATGAAGAATATGGGTCCCTCTTTTCCCTCTCATTCATTGTAGCAGAATGGCTTCGTGACGTTCTCTAGGAATGGTTGCAAGACCCTAAACTCTCTAGATTGATCCAAAAATCGCAACAAGATACACAATCTTCTCCAAGGTACTCTGGACATAATGAAGAGCTTTGTTATAAAGGTATTTTGTATTAAAGAAAATAGTCAAACCTTAAATCCAAGGTTCTCTTTGAGTTTCATGTTTCACCCATAGCTAGACATTCACGATTTACCAAAACCTGTGAACGGGTCAAACGTTTTTTTTTTCTGGGAAGGTGAACCATCAGGGTGAACTATCAAAGCTCCAGGAACACTCTAACCACTCCCGATTCTTCCCACTATTTGGATGGATATTTCTATAGATTTCATAGTTTGCTTACATAAATCAGGAAATAAGTCAATAATTATGATGGTAGTTGATCGTCTTTCCAAATATTCCCATTTTTGTTCTCTTCAAGACCCATTCACCTCATCCACAATCACTCAAAGTTTTACAGATAATATATTCAAAATCCATGGCATGCCTCATTCTATTGTCTCCGAACGAGATCCAACTTTCACTACCATTTTTTTCCAAGAATTGTTCAGGATCTAGGGAACCCAATTGCAGTTCAACACCTCCTACCATCCCTAGACTAATGGACAAATTGAAGTTGTCAACAACTGTGTGGAAACATATTTTCAATGTTTTGTGTATGAAAAATAAAATATGTGAGCTCAGTGATTACCCCTAGTTGAATGGTGGTACAAAACATTTTACCACATTTCCACTAGCATAACTCCTTTTGAAGTAGTCTACATGAAAATTCCACCATCCTTTCTCTCACACGGGACATGGGTCTCTAAGGTTCAAGAGGTTGAAAACAATCTTACATTCCATGCAACCATTCTCCGTACCCTCAAAGAAATTTGGTCTTGGATCAGAATCGCATGATGCAACAAGTAGATCAGGGTCGTTTCAAGTGTCAATTTGTTGAAGGGGAACATGTGTTTCTTAATCCTCAAACTTATAATAATACTTCACTCAAAGCTGAACATTGCTCAAAGTTCACCCCAAACTTTATGGTCCTTATACAATTCTCAAGTGAGTGGGGCTCGTGGCTTAGAAGTTATCTCTTCCTAGTCAATCTAAACTCCATCTTGTTTTACATGTCTCATGCTTAAAGAAAGTGATTGGAACTAAGTGTGAGACTTCCTTATTTGGATGAAGAAGGTTCCATTTGGTTGGAGCCGCGAGCAATATTGGAATAGTGCGAGCATAATCTTCATTAGTGCACCATCAAGGAATTTTTAGTTCAATGGAAGGATACACCACTAGAAGATGCCACCTGAGAGCCGACTACAATTATGCACCATTTTCCTCTTCTCAATACTTAAGGACAAGGTTGTTTCTCAAGGGGGGGGCATGTTAGCGACCTAACCTCCCTAACCCCTCACGTAGGTAGAATAATATATTTTCCATGTAATAAAGGATGACATTAGTAAATAATGTTTATATAGTATAATGTGAAAAAATCTAATGTAAGAAGACTTAATAGAAGTTTATGCTTGTAGAGTAGTTATTTGTGAGACTTATTTATTTCTGTGTTCTACATTAAAATAAACATGTCTTGGAAAATTTAGTTATTTGTAGAAGTTTCAAATTCATTTAACTTTTTATTTACTATCTCTATAGTCCCTTTTGTCTCTATAGTCCCTTTCTTCCTTACATTTTGTGACTAATACATTGCACATTTTAAGACACTCTTAGCTTTTGTGATTTGACTCTTTGCATCTAGTTCATTTTTCTTGAGTCCAATTTTGTTCACAAGTTGTCAAGCCAACAACATCACATTACACTCACAATTACATAAAGTATAATTTTTTTTTGTTACTCCGGTAAACAATGTTTCCATTAGAAATGAAATCATTAAAAAAAAATTACTATTTTTTGGGGGAATTTTTATTAGCAATCCTTTGGTTACTTTTATAGAATTTTCTTTGTTGAAACTACTCAAAAAAAAATAATCAAATTGAATATTGTTGGAAAAAAAAACATACTACAAATTTTGTGTCATAGGTTATAAATCAAAGTACATTTGGTCAATTCTACAAGGTATTGATTCACTTCTACACTGCACCAAATAGTTTTTCTTTAAGCAATAAGAAAATTAATAAAAACACATATTACAATTTTTGTAATTTTTTATTAAAAAATAGATATAGAAACAATGTCTTTTTTGGGGTTAAAAAATAAGTGCTAAGTAACTTTGTTATCGATAATATTTATTTTAAAAGAAAAAAAAAACTCAAATCATGAATTCAATAATTTTTATGTTCATCGTACATGAATTCAATTTTCATATTTAGAAATTCATGATATATTTGTCAAAAATATTAAACAATATCTTCATTTCAATTATGTTAGTTACAAGAACAACGTTATCTAAATTCAATCATCTTTGACATTCTAATATTCATGATATATTTGTCAAAAATGTTAAACAATATCTTCATTTTAATTATGCTAGTTACAAGAACAACATTATCTAAATTTATCTAAATTCAATCATCATTGACATTGTAATATTCATGATATATTTGTCAAAAATATTAAACAATATCTTCATTTCAATTATGTTAGTTACAATAACAACGTTATCTAAATTCAATCATCTTTGATATTCTAATATTTGATTTGATTTCTCCATATTTATATTATTAACATGACATATGCATACTCAAACTTAATATGCATATCAAATCTAATTTTACATTTGTTTATACAAATTCAATAGACCCCATGTACCATCTAGGAGTTTAGTGCAATGTTACATAAACACAAGCAGATGAACACTAACTAAAACTGCTCATTTGTACCCATAATCTAAATTATATTTCATTTCTACTAATACGAACAAACTGTGAAGATCCAATATAATATTCTCAGCTTACCAAATTTGTTGATTTGTCGTGTATCTGTTAAGGTCAAACTAATAAGCCCTCTTAATGTTATTAAATATATCTACTTCATTTCTTTGTGTCCCTACATAATATATCTTTGTCTTCATTTCTTTGTGCCCCTACATAATATATCTTTGTCTTCATTTCTTTGTGCCCCTACATAATATATCTTTGTCTTAAGGTCGAACTAATAAGCCCCGTGTAATGTTATTAAATATTTCTGCTTCATTTCTTTGTGCCCCTACATAAAATATCTTCGTCTTTTATCACTACTATGGTTTTATCACATATGTGTCTCCTATTGAAAATTGCATATATGTTTATTCTATTGACTTTATGTAAAAGACGTGCACTAAAAAGATACCAGTTTGAACATTATAGAATAGTTAAAATATTTTTTTTAATGAATGTAAGAGATTTTCATTTTGTGCCATTTTTTTTATATCATTGATGTTGTTTTAACCAACAAAATGGGAAATTTTAGTTATAGAATAAATGATTCCTAGATATTCTTGAACCATTTAGTGAATTTGCCTTAAACATATGTTAGAAATCGGATATCACAGTCGTAGATCCCTTAAACTCTTAGTGTAAAATTTGTTGAGAAAAATAAACTTATATATATATATATATATATATATATATAAGTTGCACTATAGAACAAAGTGGTTTATATTTTACTAACATGTGTTTTAATAATTTATCATCTTATTAGTCCCTGTCGTAGGCATAGAGGGACTATAGCGATCGATAATGCATTGACTACATATTAGTTTGTCTTTTGACCCGAAATATTTGCACAATACCTATTGTTGGAGCTATGGAATTAAAAACATATATTTTTACATAATAAAAAGTAACATATATATATTGATCTGATTGGATAAGAGATTGGAGGTCTTATTGACGTCTTCGCTACTCCCAATGTACTATATGGCAACATATCCAAACTTTTTCTCGTAGACAATATTTTTTAATTGTATATTTTTCCTCTATATTTTTTGAAGGTCGATTAATGCTAGCATTAGTTCGAATGTTTGTATTAGCATTTTCCGCTAGCCGAATATATCCGTAAGTTTTGATATGTACTAAGAATATTGAAATGTTTTGATATCCAAGCTTTGTAGTGATTGAGAATTCCAAAGTTTATAGCATCTTTGGCGGATGTATATTTGTTGAAATGTATTGACACTTATTCCGAGATGCCTCAATAGGCCTGACAGTGTAAATGCTTACATGACGCGACGTCCTCCAACACCCGTAATAGATTAAATGTTTGCATACCGCGAGGTCCTTCGACAACCTGACAGTCTTAAATGTTTATGTAAATACACTTCTCGGAGTACATTTTTCCTCGAAATTTTCTATACAGTTATAGTGAATTTTCACAGTCTTGTTTGTCCACCGCCAATTCAATAGCCATTGTATGTTTCATCCTTGTTCTGCCATTGAAGCTTAATGCAGACCCCCAACCCTCGAGCCAATATCTGCACAGGATCATTCCAAATCTTCCCTTGAGTCTAATTGAATATTTGATTTCCCCTCGGGGAATATCTCATGCACTCACAGTGTATCCACAGGTCCTTATGAATTGAGCCTGCATGAAAAAATGTCAGGCGCCAACCAAAATCTCCTTGACCACAATAAAGTCGCGCTCTTTGTTAATTCGGGACTTCAAATATCACAATTTTATGATCCATGTTATCGAGTTTTCTCAGCCCTTAACTTTTGAAACCCAAATTGTCGATTCACCAAAATGTTTGTCCATGTCCTCCTCCACAGTCGTATCGCGTTTCACGATTTTGGGAATTCCGGAATAAAGAACCCCTATCTCTTTTCTTCGAAAATGCGAAAATGTCAAACCCTGATGCGTTCAACAAAGACTGGCTCCCCCAACAGGACTTTTCACCGATTTGGAGTTTCGAACTTCGCGTCTTCACGAATCCTGATGCAAGGCTTTCGGTTCTCCAACCTTCAAAACCCCGAAACAGTCAACAAAGTTTTGACTCCGCCTGGAGACAAGTACGCCACTTGTCTTCTCTGCTGTCCTCTATTTCTGACATGGATCCTTACCGCCTGTCACTCAAGCTTTCCGGCTTTTGGGACTTGAACGAACCTCCGACAGTCGTTCGTCTGCACTCCGAATTTCCAAACCCTGATTTGTCGAAATGATCTTGACAACTCAACAATCATGATCAATGATCGTCGTTGAATCTTGAATCCCACAGGATGGTTTCGTCCAACCCTTATCCTCCCTACAGCTCCTCTGGATCCTACGGTCCTCATGATTTCTTGAGTTCTCCATAGGGAATTTCGACCGTTCGATTCTTCCCTCAAGAATCTCTATGGAATGAGCCGATGTTCTTTCACCGGGACTTAACCTTCGGCACAAATATTCTTCTTCCTATCTCCCTTTGAAGTGTTTCGATATCCATCCTCCTTTGAAGTGTTCAAAGGTGTTATCCCTCCTAAGATTTCACTTACAAACTCAAACCTCCAGAAGGGTTCCTGCTCACACCCCTTGCAGAAAACTTTCAAATACTCCTAGGTATTTTGATCTTTCGACTCGGTGCACTTTCTGCAACAACAATCCTTCAAGTCTCCCCTTGGTTGATAAGTTCTAAGCTTTCAACCAGCCTGCGCACACCTTGCACGGCTTTTGTGCTTCACTTGCACCTCTACTGGGATGAGAACAACGGTATCCCTCCTGAGCTTTCTGAGATAAAACTCAGAACCCTTGTCAACGCACATCTTGCGGATGTTTCCACTGCACTCCTTGCAGGAACTCTCACTCAGGAAGAGAAACAATTGAAACTCATTCTCTCTCTCTCTCTCAAACTTCAAATATTCAACATGAAATCATACATTCCACACAACATTAAAGCAAATGCATAACAGAGAGAATAAAACAACTATAGGCATACCATTCACCATGTATAAACAGAAAATATCATGACACCATGAAATCTGATTCAAAGCTTCATATATTAATTCAAAGTTCCTATACATGGGTATTCTTCTATAAATATCTGCTACAGCTCTCTCCTTCTGCTCTATGCTATCGATAATGATAATAATCACTAATGATACAAAGATGAGGGTGTCTATATTCGGTTTTCCCTCCTGCTCTTCTAAATTGTCTAATCTATTAATTCAAACTTACCTACTTTCATTAACTGGGCTTAAATGCCTATTACAATTTGACAAATGGGAGTAATTCCCCCAGATCTGTTCATATCTCCTAGGTATAAATGCAAAGTGCGCCTTCTTCCTAACTATTACATTAATGCTTTTAAGTTCAAAATTCAAAACGTTTGTTCATAAAATCATGTTCTTTTCCCATCTGCGTGTCCAGTTGCTCCTTTGGCTAGGCACGCGCTTTTGGCTTTGTACGATGCTCCTGCATCATACTCCCTTGCTTGAAAATTTTCATGAACTCCTGTTCATGAGCTCTTGCATGATCTGTCCATGCTTCTGAATTTCTGCTTCATCCTCCCAACTAGCATCTTCAACTGGATGTCCCTTCTATTTGATCAAGTATTCAAAATACTCTTTCCTCCTAGTCCTTTTACTAACCCTCTTGTCAATTATGCTTTCCATCTGTGGCTTTTTATCTATAGGAATTTGTTTGGTCCACTGAAATTCTGTCTGTTCATTCTCTACACCTGCTTCTTCAAATTTGTAAGGGTACAAATCCGAGATGTTGATTATTAGTGAAATTCCAATCCCATCGGGTAATTCAATCTCATATGTGTTTGCCCCATATTTCTTTATGACCTTGCATGGTCCAATCTTTTTCATTTTTAGTTTGTTATATGTTCCTCTGGGGAACCTCTCCTTCCTTAGATGTGCAAGAATCAAATCACCAACTTCAAATTGAAGTTCTCACCTATGTTGATCTTCTCTACGCTTATACTCTTGGCTTGAACTCTGTAATCGCTTCTTGATTTGGCTGTGAAGCTCCTTCATTGCTTCTGCAAAATATTCTTCACTAGCACTCCTAAATTCATTTTGTTTCGAATCTTTCAATTCAGAAACTCCCCTTGGCTGCATTCTATATACAATATGGAATGGACTCTGCCCTATGCTTCTATTGATCGAATCATTATAAGCAAATTCCTCCTGTGGCAGAATATGATCCCACTAACTGTGGTGTTCAGTCACTAGTCTCCTCAACAAATCTCCCAAGCTTTTGTTCACAACTTCTGTTTGTCCATCCATCTAAGAATGATACCTTGAGCTAAAATATAAACCTGTCCCCAGCTTCTTCCATAAAGTCCTCCAGAAATATCCTACAAACTTGTTATCTCGATCTAAAACTATACTCCTTGGTAAACCGTGAAGTCTGACGACTTCCTTGAAAAACAGATTCGCAATATGAGTTGCGTCACTATTTTTCTGGCATGGTATAAAATGTGCCATATTTGAAAATATGTCTACCACTATAAAGATTGAATCACATCCTCTTTGTGTCTTTGGCAGCCCTAATATGAAATCCATGCTCACTACATCCCACGGCCTTTCAGGTATGGGTAATGGCTGGTATAACCCTGTGTTTTGCCTTTTCCCTTTTGTGTGCTGACAAATCATGCACCTGTCCACAAATTTCTTAACATATGTCCTCATTCCTAGCCAAAAATATGAGCCATTCAATTTTGAGAATGTCTTATCATGACCAAAATGTCCGGCCAATCCTCCATTGTGTCTTTCTTTTAGCAGATTCTCCCTCATGGAGCATTTTGGAATACATATCTGATTGCCCTTGAATAATAATCCATCCTAGATCATATATTTGGTCCATTGGCTTCTGTCCCTGAGAATTGGATTCTCAGATGCCTCATACGCTTCTTTAAAATCTGGGTCATCCCTGTACATTTCTTTGAGGTTATCAAAACCCAAAGTTTTGACTCTAAATTCCTGCATAAGCAAACATTTCCTACTCAAAGCATCAACAACTTTGTTAGCAGTTCCTGAAAATATGTTTAATAACAAAAGTAAAATTCTGCATGTATTCAACCCATTTACCATGTTTTTGGCTCAGCTTCTCCTGCTGATTCACAAATTGTAAATCATGATTATCATTGTACAAAACAAACTCTTTAGGAACCAAATAATGTCTCCATTTCTTCAGTGCTTGTATGACAGCATAAAATTATTTTTCATACGTTGAGTACTTGATCTTCGCTTCATTCAGTTTTCGCTGAAATATGTGACCGGCCTATCATCTTGGCTCAAGACCACTCCAATTGCAAATCCACTAGCGTCACACTTGACCTGGAACGTCTTGCTAAAGTCTGGCAACACCATAATTGGTTGTTCTGTGATCTTCTTCTTCAACAGATTGAAACTTTTCTCTGCTTCCTCTGTCCAATGAAAATATTTATGTCTTTTCTTCACCGTATCCATCATCGGTGCGCTAATCCCACTAAAATTTCGGATGAATTTCCTGTAGAAACTAGCTAAACCATGGAAGCTTTGAACTTCAAACACACCTATCGGTGATGGCCAATTCTTAATCGCTTCTACCTTATCCGGATCCATTTTCAACTCATTTGTAGAGATAACAAAACCCAATTAAATGAGTTATGTCCTCATAAATGATGATTTCTTCACATTAATCAACAATTTCTCTTGCTGTAATGTCCTCATCACTGTAGCTAAATGCTTCAAGTGTTATGCTTCTATCTTGTTGAAAATCAGTATATCATCAAGATATACGATAACGAATTTCCCAATGAAATCCTTCAGGACTTCATTCATCAATCTCGTGAAAGTATTGGGTGCATTTGTTAATCCATATGGCATGACAAGCCTTTCATACAACCCCTCATTCGTCTTGAATGTTGTCTTCCATTCATCACCTTCTCTCATTCGAATCTAATGATACCTGTTTTTCAAATCAATTTTTGAAAAAAATATTGCTACACTCAAGAAATCCATCAAGTCATCCATGCTTGGCAATGGAAATATGTATTTGATGGTAATATTATTGATTTCCCTTGAGTCTGTACACATTCTCCAGCCTCCATATTTCTTTGGGTTGAGCACTGTTAGAGCAACACATGGACTCAAGCTTTCTCTAATCAATCCTTTGTCCATTAAATCCTGGACCTACCTCTTTATTTCTTCATTCTCTTGCGGTGTCAACCTGTACGTTTCTTTGTTTGGTAAACTAGATCTAGGTATAAGATCAATGTGGTGACTTATACTCCTGATAGGTGGCAACGAATAAGGTAGTTCGTCCACTACTATATCATCAACTTCTGGATTTCTTCTGGTAAATCATCCACTCTTGTACTGGTCAAAACAATTCTAGGATTCCTGACCACAATAAATTGTGTGTCTTCCTTCTTCTTAACATCATTAAGAAGTTATTTCCCACTCATGAGAAGTACAGTGTTTCTCGCCTCTGGTTTCACTTCTTTATCCTTAATCAACAACAACATGTGAGTCCTATCATTCTTCTACAAGGTGTATGTGTTCTTTCTCCCATCATGAATCTCATTTCTGTCATATTGCCATGGTCTACCCGACAATAGATGGAAAACATCCATGGGAATGAAATCACATAATATTTCATCCTTATATCCTCCTATTTTAAATTCAACTAAACACTGTTTAGTGACATTTACCTGGTGTCCTTTTGTAGCCACAAAACTCTGTATGGGCTTGGATGTTCAACAGTTTCTAGCTCCAGCTTTTCTACCATCTCTGTAGAAATGAGATTGTCTGTGCTACCAATGTCCACTATGACTTTACATACTATGTCTTTTGCCTTGCAAGTACTCTGAAACAGTTTGTTCCTTTGGGCTGGTTTCTCTGCCTCCTTCTCTGGCTTCAAGAGAACTTTCCTCATCATTAAGGATCCTCTGGCCTCATCATCTTTTGCTTCAACATTCCATCTTTGTGCTTCAGAAATGTGAGTTTCACCACCTTCTTTCTTCCTATCTGGACACTCATAAGATTTATGCCCATTTTTTTCCACAGACAAAGAATTTCACTTCACCACCTCTGCCTCTTCCTCTTCCTCTAGCTCGAGGAAAAGTATTTCTATCAGCATACTTCCCTCTCTATGAGCTTCCCCCTCTCTCATGTTGAGTCTAAGGTTTCTTCCCTTCTTCTTTAGATTTCTGAGTTATGTCTTGGGAAATTGGTTTGCCTCTGTCTTGACCTCTACCTCAACCTCTTTGACCTTGATTCTATCTCAACTTCTCTTCATCTTTTAGAGCCATCTGATAAGCATCCTCCACATTCCAAAGGGTTATCATGTTCATCTCATCTTGAATGTCGTATTGCGGACCATTCATGTATCTAGCAACCTTTTCATCATCGTTTTCCTGATGACCTGCTCTGATGTTTATCTTGTAGAACTCTTCAATGTATTCTTTCACCGACATCAGCTTCTGTCTCAAATTTTGCATCCTCTGAAACAGAGTGATTTAATAATCCTTGGGTATGAATTTGGATTTCATATTTGCAACCATTCTATCCCAGCTCTTGATTTTATGCTTTCCTTTGTAGTGTCTATCAGCCTGCAGTTCATCTCTCCATAGTACTACATGTCCTTTAAGTCTTGTGACAACATGTTTTACCTTCTTGTCTTCTTCGACATCCTCATAGTCAAAATATTTATCCAGATCTCTAATCCAATCTAGAATCTCTTCAACATTTAGGTTTCTTTCATATACTGGAATGTCCATTTTTGCTCTGGCACCTATCCTAGCAACAGCCCTGAATAGCCGTTTATCCGCAGCATATTCGACTGCAACTTCTTCTCCTTCATGTCCAACTTCATTTTCACTGTTAGCCTCACTGATATCCCCAGCGTCAACCGTGTGCCTCTGTGCTATATCCATGGAATCAAGCTTGGCACATAGTTCAGGCATTTCCCTTTCCACTGCTGGATCAGGCATTGGTCTGTCTCTTCTTCTTGATGGCATGGATGAAAATGTTCCTCTTTTCTCTGCTACAGAAACCAAAGAACTCTTTCTATGCTCTGATACCACTTAACGCAGACCCCCGACCCTCAGGCCAAGATCCACACAGGATCGTTCCAAATCTGCCCTTGAGTCTAATTGACTCTTTGATTTCCCCTCAAGGAATATCTCATACACTCCCGGCGTATCCACAGGTCCTTATGAATTGAGCCTGCATGAACAAACATCAGGCGCCAACCCAAATCTCCTTGACCACAATAAAGTCACGCCCTTTGTTAATTCAGGACTACAAATCTTGCAATTTCGTGATCCCTGCTGTCAAGTTTTCTCGCCCCTCAACTGTCAAAACCTGAATTTTCGATTCACCAAAATGTTTGGTCACGTCCTCCTCCACATCCATATCGTGTTTCACGATTTTGGGAATTCTAGAACAAAGAATCCCTATCTCTTGTCTTTGAAAATGCTGAAATGCCAAACCCCGATGCATTCAGCAGAGACTGGCTCCCCCAATGGGACTTTTCGCCAATTCAGAGTTTCAAACTTCGTGTCTTCATGAATCCTGATGTAAGGCTTCTGGTTCTCCAACCTTCAAAACCATGAAACAGTCAATGAAGTTTTGACTCTGCCTGGTGAAAAGTACGCCACCTATCTTCTCCATTGTCCTCTATCTTTGACGCGGATTCTTGCCACCTGTCACTCAAGCTTTCCGGCTTTTGGGACTTGAATGAACCTCCGACAGCCGTTCGTCTACACTTTGGATTTCCAAACCCCGATTTGTCGAAATGATCTTGAAAACTCAACAATCATGATCAACGATCGTCATTGAATCTTGAATCCCACGGGATGGTTTCATCCAACCCTTATCCACCCTGCAGCTCCTTTGGATCCTACAGTCCTCGTGACTTCACAAGTTCTCCACAAATAATTTCAACCGTTCGATTCTTCCCTCAAGAATCTCTACAGAACGAGCCGATATTCTTTCACCGGGACTTAACCTTCTACACAAATATTCCGCTTCCTATCTCCCTTTGAAGTGTTTCAATCTTCGTCCTCCTTTGAAGTGTTCAAAGGTGTTATCCCTCCTGAGCTTTCACTTACAAACTCAAACCTCCAGAAGGGTTCTTGCTCACACTCCTTGTAGCAAACTTTCAAATACTCCTGCGTATTTTGATCTTTTGACTTGGTGCACTTTCTGCAATAGTAGTCCTTCAACTCTCCCCTTGGTTGTTAAATTCTAAACTTTCAACCATCCTGCACACACCTTGCATGACTTTTGTGCTTCACTTGCACCTCTAATGGGATGAGAACAATGGTATCCCTCCTGAGCTTTCTGAGATAAAACTCAAAACCCTTGTCAATGCACACCTTGCGGACGTTTCCACTGCACTCCTTGCAGGAACTCTCACTCAGGAAGATAAACAATTGAAACTCATTCTCTCTCTCTCAAACTTCAAACATTCAACATGAAAGCATACATTCCACACAGTATTAAATCAAATGCATAATAGAGAGAATAAAACAACTATAGGCATACCATCCACCATGTATAAATAGAAAACATCATGACACCATGAAATCTGATTCAAAGCTTCATATATTAATTCAAAGCTTTTGTACATGGGTCTTGTTCTATAACTCTCTGCTACAACTCTCTCCTTCTGCTCTATGCTATCGATAATGATAATAATCACTAATGATACAAAGATGAGGGTGTCTATATTCCGTTTTCCCTCCTACTCTTCTAAACTATCTAATCTATTAATTCAAACTTACCTACTTTCATTAACTGGGCTTAAATGCCTATTACAATTTGATAGATGGGAGTAATTCCCCCAGATCTGTTCATATCTCCTAGGTATAAATGCAAAGTATGCCTTCTTCCTAACTATTACATTAATTCTTTTAAGTTCAAAATTCAAAACGTTTGTTCATAAAAATGTGCTCTTTTCCCATCTGCGCATCCAACTGCTCCTTTGGCTAGGTGCGTGTTTTTGTCTTTGTACGATGCTCCTGCATCAAAGATACATACATTGTTTACTAGTGCGGTGAGTGCTTCTTATTTGTTGGTTTTTCGGTTGTTTCCATTGTATGTTTCATCCTCGTAATTGTTGAAGCTACATACATTGTTTATTGGTTCGGTGAGTGCTTCTTCTTTGTTGGTTTGTCAGTTGTTGCTTGTTGTTGTTTCGCTCGCGATTCAACCTGCACTTCTGTATTTCATCGTTTTGGAGTAAGTTTCGATGCCATAATTTCATTTTGTATTCTTTGTTTGTTGTTCAGTGTTTGTAGTTTGCAAGTAAGAATGTTTCCTTATTTGTAGTTGCATGTTCCTTATATGTTTCTGGTTCCTTCTATGCTTGGGCTGCAGCTTCGTAATCATTGGAGATACATATGTTGTTCACTAGCTTGGTGGTTCTTGTTGGTTCGTTGGTTCGTTGGTTGTTGGCTCTGTTTGTTTGGACGAGGTTTACGCTTTGGGGCCCTGGGGATGCAGTTCATCATGTTAGTTCTTTCTCGCTGGTTTGGTCCTTGTTGTTTTCTTTTGTTTGATTCGGCCTTGCAGGGTTGGGGTGCAACAATGATGGTTGGAGCTTTTGTCTTTTCTTTTTTTTGGATTATTATTGTTTTTTGGGGGTGCTTTATGGTGTTCAACCACTACACCCATGAGTCGACATGCATTTGTGTTATTTTCCATGTCTGTCAAGGCCGATATCTATTATTCTATGAGATTTTGATGGTGCTCCAGTCCTTCCATGAAAGAAAATAGTTGCATGCAAAATTGTTCAAGGATTACATGTGAAGTTACAATATCTATTGTTTTTTTATTGGGATAAAGCATATGTATGCATGCTACACTTATAAACCATGTATGGTCAAATGTGTGGATATGACATTACATGTTTTTTCTCCTCTACATAGACTAGTGTGCGCACGATACAATTTGTGGTGTGCTTGAGATATGATATGTGCAACAAAGATTCTGCAAGATTATATTTTGATGTTTGGAAGCATGTTTGGGTAGTTTTCCACGGAAAACTGAGAACTTGTATCATGGGCACAACAGTCTGTGTAGAGGATAAAGAACATGGTTAAAGGGCATATCTGGATAAATTTCTAGGGAAAACCATAAATCGTTTAGCTGCGGCCATGCAATTGTGTGATATTTTGTGCCTTGTAATATATTTTGGGCAGGGAAAAAAAATCTACACGTTTCATGGATAGAGAAGCGCAAAGGTTCATGTTTCTGCCTTTCTAGAATGTTCGTTGAGTTAGTTTTGTTGTATGTACATATTGCTTGTTCTCCGATGAATACCATCTTCCATTGATGTTCATTGAATTTTGTGCGTTCCCACATTCAAACAAAGAGAGTAGCTGGAGAAAATGAGGGAGCCTTGACTGCATCTGCTGAAGAGGATATAGAAAGGTGCATGCTTGTATTGTTGTTTCATATTGCATTGTTTTGTATTTCATTTATGGTCCATATATGTGTTAAAATGTTTGTGTGCCTTCCTACATGGTAAGTTATCTTGGTTACATCCGTTCCTTCCTGCATACTAAGCTAGTTCATGCGTGTTGTGTTTGCACTGCATTGTTGCATTTAAACAAACATAATGGTTGGATAGGATGAAGGACTATTTGGCGGGTAAATAGACCTGCTTCTCTTTCTTTTAGATGTTTGTCTTCATACTAACTTGCCTTCATGTCCATTGCATCTTCGACATTGTTTCCTTGGAAAAAACAAGTTGCTTGGACAAGGAGATGAATTTTTCTGTGCAATAGAAAAGGGTTTTGTGGTAAAATATTCTAAAAGGTATACCAAGTGTGATGGTAAATTAAATATACAAACTGGGTTGGGGCATATAATATTAGACTTGAAAATGATGACTTTGCAGTAATGGGCCTTTTTGTGCTCCCTATTTCTACTTTTTCCATTTTCTATTATCCCTTTTGTTTTCTAATTCATCTACCTAATGTGCTTTCCGAAAATTCCTTCCTGTGCTAGTTGGCAGACTAACAGATTGACATATGTGGTCCTGCTTTTACCTTATTCCATAGTTACCCACTTTCTCCATTGCGGGTGCCAGGCTGGCAAGTTGAATATTTATCCCCTAGCTTTCGGGGGTCCATAATATATAGATTGGCCATGGTGCCCCACGCTCATGCCCTGTTTACTGTTAAACATTTGTCCAGTTAAAAAATTTAAATGCATACAATTTTACGGTTATTTGGTCCTTCTGATGGATAATATACAATGCATATTATTTTTTAATCTTGATGCTCATCTGCACATGCTTGCATCAAAAAAAATTGGACTAGTGACACGGGCATGAGCTCTCATTCATCCCAGACATCGGCAAACCAACAAGGCCAAAGGTAAAGATGAATACACTCTACTCTTACTATGTTTACTAAAAAGCATTCCTGGGCTATATATTCATCTGTGGCATGGAAGATATGATGATGTCATCTATAATACATGGTTTGCAACTCGCAAGAAGTATCAACAAGTACAAGTGAGACATCGAACGTGTTGCATGTTCTGCAGACTAAGAGGTGTGGTTGCGAAAATCTGGCTCCATAGTTCATCAAAATTATGCGTGTGCTTGTAGCACACTACCATTCACTTTAGTTTTCCTGTTCAAAAAATGTCATCAGGTCTAGAGTTGTGACATCCAAAGTACTATCAATAGAGGGCTTGAACAGCCACCAAACTAGACAAGTGTTCATTGGGGACATAATGGTTGTCTATAGCACCTACTTGGACAAGTCAAACAAAAGTAGATCCATTATGCGTGCTGACATGAAAGACAAGGACGTCATGATGACAGTGACACTGACTGTTCCTCAACAACTTGTCCAGAAACATGCAGAAAATATATTGCCGCATAATGGGATATCCATTGGGTACAAATTTTAATATATTGCCCAAAATAGTATATGACCGTGGTGAATGCGATCGAATTATTTCGCTCAATGAAACAAGCATTGTGGAAAAAATTCTTGTTGTTTGTTTAGAATATTGTTTCATCTCGGAATCGACTATCAACCAGCTTGCACAGAGCACTAATATTTACCCAATCGGAAAAATTGGGGCTGCTGTCACACTGGCGAGAAAATTTGGCTTGCAACACATTCTCTAGATAAAGGATGGAGAGTTGGACAATGACAAGGCAATGGTACCACTTTTCATATTTAGTTTTGTCCTTTACTTTCGCATCTACATGTATTTCAGATAAGTTACACAAATATTGCACTGTTCCATGTTGCAGCTACAATTGTTCGATACATATTCAGATTTGTTTTCGTCAATGCAAAAACAATTGCATAGAGGGTAGATTCCACTTATGTTGTTCAAAAATATTATAAAGAAGAGGGATGCTAGAGAAAGGATCTTTCGAACAACCCAGGCAACGTTTGTAACAGAGTTGCAAGCAGATATAGTAGAGGATCTGGTGAAACTAGCCAGCTCTACAAATGTTGTGCATATACATCCACAAAATCATCCTCACTCTTCTTATAGAAATAGCCTTCAACAAATTTTTTCCCCTGTTTAATTTTTTTTTTTTTTTAAAAGGGGAGGGGGGTGCAGTTGTGTATTATATTGTTCAATGTATTAATCCCTTTGATCTCATTCTCAGGTTGAAGGTATTTTAGTTGCATCCAATGTGTACTCGACCCCCTTTGATGCTGTATGTGTAAAATGCCACTCCGTTGCTTCTGCCTCTGCTTTGGTAAGTAATGATATGATTGATTATCTGCGATGCAGTGAAAAATGTGCATATATATATTAATTGTATCAATGTTTTTATCCGAACTGTGGGCAACACAATTATGCATTGTATGGTTAGGCAGCCTCTGTTACAAAATGTGCTTCCTGGGTTGGCAGAGTTGTTGTATGAAACGTATCTACATAAAAAGGCAAGCAGTGTCTATACGATGCGACAACTTCAAATACACAACAAACTCACCTTAAATGAGGACAATGAAATTTTTCATATCAGCTGAATAAGGGGAAAAATATATATATATATATATATAACTTTGGTAGGAAACAAAAAATACCTCATGTGTCTCTGTAATATTTATTCAACATCTAGATGAATGTTCGTTGGACTTGGCCCATATATCTATAATACCCATATATCGCATGGCCCCAGTTATTTTCTACTGGGAACATATACTAGATGCAAGAGAAAACGAATATGGCGACATCTTTTCTTTGTGTTGGTTGTGGAGCCTGATTATCTTCTTGATTCAGAGGTCCTTGCTTTCAGCCATGTTTATACCCCATGAAGTATTTACACCCCATAAGTATGTACACTTTTCCACGCGGGGGAGTGTAGAGGGGGGGTACCCCCTCTACGGGGTCTGGGGGGGCTATCCCCTTGGCTGGGGGGTCTGGGGGCAAGCAGGGATTCGGGGGCAAAGCCCCCGAAGAAAAAATTGTCTTGTAAAAGTATATTGTAATTTCATTGTAAATCTGGACCATTCATTATAAGGTCACAGATCTAACGGTAGAGATTATGTTAGGGTTTTTTTCCCTAGAAGGAAACCCTCTTTTATGAGGGAAATGTATCATGGCTATGGATGATGGTGAATATCGTATTCTGAGAGAGGAGACTGTGAGAGAAAGAAGAGGAAGTTACAATGGGTTTTGCTATAGGTTGTATCCCTTCATTTGCTGGATAATAATAAAGGAAGGACCTGGCAATTTCTCTGGTGGACATAGCCCACACTGGGTGAACCACGTAAATCTGTGTCTCTCTTGTATTGTTTATCTTCTGTGTTTTATTTCCACATTTGTTTTATTTTATTGCTCCACGGTCCTAATTTTCTAACAACTGGTATCAGAGCATAAGGTAACTCACAGGAAAAGAGGGTTCCTGGTTCGAGTGGGAGCAATGTCGAAAGATGGGAAGTTTAGGGTCGAGAAATTTAACGGCCAAAACTACCAGTTATGGAAGATGCAGATGGAAGACTATTTATATTAGAAGGATATATTCCTACCATTGAGTGGAATAGCAAAGAAGCTAGCGGCCATGAAGGACGAAGAATGGGAGATTCTTGACAGAAAGGCTCTAGGAACGATACGGTTGAGCCTGGCAGCGTCGATGGATTTCAATATCTCGAAAGAAAAGACAACGAAGGGTTTGATGGACGCATTGGCCAAATTGTATGAAAAACCCTCAACGTCGAATAAGGTATTTCTAATGAAGAGATTATTTAATATGAAGATGTCAGAAGGTGGGTCTGTTGCAG
>ML782825.1:498165-516350 GCA_009831015.1 Picea engelmannii
ACAGGGTATGTTTTTACTATAGGTGGAACAACAGTAAGTTGGATTTCAAAAATGCAAAAGGTTGTTGCACTTTCAACAACAGAGGCAGAGTATGTTGCTGCTATAGAGGCTAGTAAAGAGATGATTTGGTTACAAAGGTTTATAGAGGAATTGGGAAAAAAGCAGGAGAACAACATCTTGTACTGTGACAGTCAAGGTGTCATTCACCTTGCAAAGAACTCAGACTTCCATTCAAAGACTAAGAATATACAGTTGAGGTACCACTTCATACGATCCGCCATGGAAGATGGACAATTGAAGTTGGAAAAGATACACACTAGCCAGAATCCTGCAGACATGTTAACAAAGGGAGTAACTAGGGAGAAACTAAGTTCTTGCTCAGTTTCAGTTGGTCTTCAAGAATGAAGATGAAAATGAGAAATTTTCCAAGTCCAAGAAGGTTCAGAGTCTAGCATATACAGCAGCGGTGGAGTTGTTAAGATCAGTCTCCAAGTGGGAGATTGTTGGTTGTGGAGCCTGATTATCTTCGTGATTCAGAGATCCTTGCCTTCAACCATGTTTATACCCCATGAAGTATTTACACCCCAGAAGTATGTACACGCTTCCATGCGGGGGAGTGCAGAGGGGGGGTACCCCCTCTGTGGGGTCTGGGGGAAAGCGAGCCCCCAGCAGGGGTTCAGGGGCGAAGCCCCCAAAGCAAAAATTGCCTTGTAAAAGTATATTCTAATTTCATTGTAAATATGGACCGTTCATTATAAGGTCGCAGATCTAACGATAGAGATTATGTTAGGGTTTTTCCCCCTAGAAGGAAACCCTCTTTTATGAGGGAAATGTATCATGACTATGGATGATGGTGAATATTGTATTCTGAGAGAGGAGACTGTGAGAGAAACAAGAGGAAGTTACAGCAGGTTTTTCTATAGCTTGTATCCCTTCATTTGCTAGATAATAATAAAGGAAGGACCTGGCAATTTCTTTGGTGGATGTAGCCCACACTGGGAGAACCACGTAAATATGTGTCTCTCTTGTATTGTGTATCTTTTGTGTTTTATTTCCACATTTGTTTTATTTTATTGCTCCACGGTCCTGTTTTTCTAACACTTTCTATATCAAATTGTTTGGTGCAAAGGTTGATGGGTTCTGCTCTATGGAACCTTCTGGGAACTTGCTTGTGGCATGTTTAAAGTATGGTTGGTTCTTGGTTATCTTCTTTGTCTGTCAATTTGTATACTGTGGAACTCCAATTGTTCTTTGGAGGACACAAAATGATATAATTGAATTTTTTATCCAGTTGGCCCGCAGATCTGCCTAATAATTTCTATGGCATTTTGATGCAAATTTACTATGTGGCTTGCTTTAGCAAATTTCCTTGATCGATGAATTTGGACAAATTATTGTTCTGAAATAATTTGAAATCAACGAATATATAGTGTGTGAAGTGAAACTGTCCTATCATAGCAACAAGAGGCTCTTAAAATTCAAATTGGTCATTGTTTTGGCATTTTTGCTTATTCGATGAACTTGGTAAAATTAATATCCTATAATAATTTGAAATCAATGAATATATATTGTGCGGAGTGAAATTGTGCTATAATATGAAGAAGAGGGCCTTAAAATTCAAATTGGTCCTTGCTATGCTTGTGGTGATAGAATTTCAAAAAACCTTTCTTTTGTTTCCTTCATTTATTTTAAAATAAGTGATTTAACATCCTTTAATAATTTAATGTAATTCACTTATACAATATCAATAGTTAATATTAATAATTTCGTATTTGAAAATAATGTTTTTAGATAAAGTTAGATAGGATGAGCATCCCTAAACAATTGCAATCTTGAACCTGCCAGACATGGAGTCTGCAAGTCCTCCTGTCAATTTGTATATCGTGGAAGTCTGGGTGATATTTGCATGACACAAAACAAAAGAGGCTCAAATTTCAGTCCACCATGCCGAGAACCCGCTATCCAAAAAGTGCCCAAGTATGGAACGATGGATCTGCATATGCTCTATAAAATCTCTTGTCCATACTTTCTAAAAGTACATGTTTACTATGTATTGCTCGTTTGTCAGAAAACTTTTATATCAGTCGCCCGACCAGATTGTACAAACTTTCTCATCTAATTAAATTCTGCAATATCAAAATTTAATATTAATAATTTAGTATTGAAAATAATGTTTTTAGATATGTTAGATAGTTGATAGGGATTAGCATCTGTAAACAATGGCAAACTTGAACCCGACAACCCTCAAGTCCATATGTCAATCTGTATATCACAGAACTCCAAGTGCTATTTGGAGGACACAGAACAATGAAACTACAATGTTGAGCTAGCCAGCCCGTGGGTCTGCTTGTAATTTTGTATATCATGGAATTGTGGGTGGTGTTTGTATAGCGCAGGAAAATATAGGCCCAATTTTCATCCCACCATCCCAAGAGCTCCCGATCAAAAAAATGGCTAAATGTGGAATTCATATGAGATCGCTACGGGACAATAAAAGTGCAATGTTCAACCAACCATCCCGACTCCGCCTGTCAATTTGTATATCGTGGAAGTCTGGGTGTTATTTGTAGGGAACATAACAATAAAACCTCAATTTTCAGTCCACCAGGCCGTAAACCCGCGATCCAAAAAGTGCCTAACTATGGAATAAGGAATCCACATATGCTCTATAAACTCTCATGTCCATACTTTATAAAAGTACATGTTTACTATGTATTGCTCATTTGTTGGAAAACTTTTATATCAGTCAGTCCACAAAAATGGACAAACTTTGTCCTCTACTTAAATTCTGCAATATCAATATGTAATATTAATAATTTAGTATTGAAAATAATGTCTTTTGATATGTTGGATAGTTTATACGAATTGCCATCCGTAAACAATGGAAAATCTAAACCCAGCAGCCCTCGAGTCCATCTGTCAATCTGCATATCACAGAAGTTTGAGTTCTATTTGGAGGACATAGAACAATGAATGTGCAATGTTAAGCCAGCCAGCCCGAGAGCCCCCGATAAAAAAAAGTGGCTAAATATGGAATTAATACGAGATCCCTACGGAACCATAAAAATGAAATGTTCAGCGAAGAAACCCATAAGTCCTCCTGTAAATTTGTATATCATGGAAGTATGTGTGTTATTTATAGGACACGGAACAATAGAGAATCTATTTTCATCCTACCAAGCCATGAACGCGCGATCCAAAAAGTGCCTAAGTATGGAATGAGGGATCCACATATGCTCTATAAAATCTCATGTTCATACTTTATATAGAGACTCTTGTCCACAAGTCCACCTGCCAATTTGTATATCACGAAAGTCTAGGTGCTATTTGTAGGACACATAACAATAGATACTCAATTTTCAGCCCGCCAGGCTGCGAACCTGTGATCCAAAAAGTGCCCAAGTATGGAATGAAGGATCCACATATCTTCTAGAACAATAAAAATGCAATGTTTAGCCAAGCAGCCCATAGGTCCTCCTATCAATTTGTATATCGCAGAAGTTTGGGTGCTATTTGTAGGACAGAGAACAATAGAGACTCTATTTTCAGCCCGCCAGGTCGCGAACCTGTGATCCAAAAAGTGCCTAAGTATGGAATGAGGGATCCACATATGCTCTATAAAATCTCATGTTCATACTTTATATAGAGACTCATCTCCACAAGTTTGCCTGTCAATTTGTATATCGCGGAAGTGTAGGTGTTATTTGTAGGACATAGAACAATAGATACTCAATTTTCAGCCTGCTAAGTCGTGGACCCACAATCCAAAACGTGCCCAAGTATGGAATGAGGGATTCGCATATGTTCTATAAAATCTCATGTCCATACTTTATAAAAGTACATGTTTACTATGTATTTCTCATTTGTCAGAATACTTTTATATCACTCGGTCGACCAGATTGTACAAACTTTCTCGTTTAATTAAATTCTGCAATATCAATATTTAAAAGTAATAATTTACCGCAAGTCCGCTTGTGGATTTGTATATCGCGGAATTTTGGGTGCTATTTGTAGAGCGTGGAACAATAGATGCCCAATTTTTTGCCCACCAGCTCGAGAGCCCTCAATCCAAAAAAGTGGCTAAATATGGAATTAATATGGAATCACTACGGGATAATAAAAGTGCAACGTTGAACCAACCAACCCACAAGTCCACTTGTCAATTTGTATATCACAGAAGTGTAGGTGTTATTTGTAGGACACAGAACAATAGAGTCTCAATTGCAGCCTGCCAGGTCGAGAACCCGCAATCAAAAAAGTGCCTAAGTATGGAATGAGGGATCCGCATATGCTCTAAAAAATCTCATGTCCATACTTTATAAAAGTACATGTTTACTATGTATTGTCCATTTGTCGCAAAATTTTTAAATAACTCACCCGACCAGATTGTACAAACTTTTTCGTCTAATAAAATTTTGCAATATCAATATGTAATATTAATAATTTAGTATTGAAAATAATGTTTTTAGATATGTTAGATAGTTGATAGGGATTGCCATCCATAAACAATGGAAATATTGAACCTGCCAGCCCTCGATTCCATCTGTCAATCTGTATATCGCGAAACTTTGAGTGCTATTTGGAGGACACGGAACAATGAAAGTGTAGTGTTGAGCAAGCCAGTCCACAGGTCCTCTTGTCAATTTACAAATTCCACGACATAAAAATTGACGGCCGATATCTATCACTGAGATGAAATATGACCATTGGCCCTTCACATCTCCTGGGTATATCTTTTTCCATTTTTCTTTTGTAACCTACCCAACCACTTTCCATACTTTGGTATTTCTTGGAATCGGTTTCTCCATCACCACTGCCTTTGTACTTGTTTCTAGATATGCAATAATTAAGATTTAATGCTAGTAGCCATCCTGCAAGAACCATTAAGATTGTCATTAATGTTCAGAAATACGGAGAAGATTTGTCATTACTACAAATTAAACTAAGATTTGCGCACAAGTATGTTATCCTTTCCAAGTATTCATTTCAAAAGTGATGTAATATTTATTTCTTGTGTATCGACGGGTTGGTGCTTTTAAGAAATTTCTAATTCTTAATTTCTTTTCTTCGTCACCGCCACCTTCGCACTTTTTTCTAATTGTGAAATTATTGAGTTGTGATGGTGACAGTTCATTCTGCATGAACCCTGGAAATTGTCATTGATCAACGAAAGGCTTGAGGAGATATTCCATTGATACGCATTAAACCATAATTTGCGGAGGGTTATGTTGAAATTACTAAGACAACTAAGAGGGGGGGTGAATTAGTTTTTACTGTGCTTAAATAATTTTAATTCTATTAAACCATTTTTTATCTTTCATCAAATGACCATCAATATTATACATCATATGGAAAGTATAAATAATCAGCATCAATCACACATAAGATATACATAGAGACAGATTTTCACGAGAAAACCTATAAAGGAAGAAAACCTCTTCTTCTTCGAAATGATAGGCAATCTTTTAAGTTCTGTACATCATCTATGTTTGAGCACCAACTCAAAGTGAGGCTACTACCTCTGTTTTACAAGCTCCAACCTGTTGAGATCACCAACTCTCTAGTTTCTCTAGCACCCATAAGAAGGAAGCACCAACTCCCTAAATCTTCCAACACCAACTGGATTTATACAAGAACCAACTTGTATACAGAAAACTCTATGTTTTCCCAAGCACCACCCTTCCACCCTGTTTTCTAGCCACAACTAGATGGAAGATACAACTTCCAATATTCAAGCACCAATTTGAATATTAGAGGACCACAGTCCTCCCTAGCACCACCTTTCCTCCCTGATTATGAATAAATGATTGACAAACAAACAATACAGGTATTTCAATTCTTACCCCTTCTTCATTGTTATGCAATTCTTCTTTGGTTCAAAAACGGTTATGTAGTTCTGCTCTACTTCATGCTATTCTGCTCTTGCTTCGTGCTATTCTTCTATTTTGCTCTTGTTTATATCTGTTCGATGACTATTACTCATCTCTGAGTTTTATCTCATGCTCTGCATTCTGTCATTTTACTCTTCTTACAGTTCATCTCATTGTTTCGGTTAGAATAGCCAACCTTACACAGTCACTACATCTCTCCTTTTATACACACCAGCCTCATCAATTACACTCTGAATCTCCTTGGGCAAAGAAGAAACATCTCAGCAACTAAATCGCCAACCGATCAAGAACCATGATTCGATTATGCTAACTAAAACGTAACTGAGTAATTAATCATGAAAATAAACAATGACCCTTTGATCATATTTATGATTAACCTGCACCGTTGGATTACAAATGATGGGTCTCACGCTTACTCCATATGCCCACTCGCTGTGACCATGGGCCTAATCAAAATTCCTTTCGCATTTTTCATATCAGCAATCATGTGGTGAAGAGTCTCGACTCTTCATATTGTGATGGCCGAAAAAGAGCTTAGCTCCGCTATCTCCACCCTCTCATATGATCACCAACAGTGACCATATCCTACACCAAAAGGCCATTTTGCATTTCTCATTTCGGTAATCCAAAGGTGAAGAGTCTTGACTCTTCATGTTGCGATCTACAAAAAGGGGCTTAGCTCTGCTAGCTCCTCCCTCTCACATGACCACTGGAAGTGACCACAGCCTATACAAAAAGGTGTTTTCACATTTTGCATTTCAGTAATCCAGAGATGAAGATTCTTGAATCTTCATGTTGCAATCTCTAAAATGGGGCTTAGCTCTGCTAGCTCCTCCCTCTCACATGACCACTGGCGGTGACCACAACCTATACAAAAAAAGGCGTTTCACATTTCAAAATTTGGCAATCCTATGGTGAATGTCTTTGACTCCTCCAACTCTCGGTATCTGAAACTTTGTAATGGAGTCAGATCAACGGTCCACAATCCATGGTGATCAGACGGCTCTCCTCCACCCCTGTACTTGAGTCTTCGGGACTTTGAAGCTGAAACTCCCGAAAAAAGAACTCATGATGTGACATCATTCTTGCATCACTCAATGATGTGTCAAGAGGCGAGTGGCTTCCATGTGTCACTCAGAATTATGATTTCCAGTGGGCTGAAAGGCCGAATCAATTTGAAACTTTTCCTTATATGCTCGTGCCACGTGTCCTTGCTGACGTAAGTTGCCACCTGTCCTCGTTGACGTGGTCTATCATTATCTACCTCCTAGATCTGACGGCCTAGATTTTTCTTCAAGCCAACGACTGAGATTATATCGTGATTTTTCATATCGTGAGTTCGAGAGGTTAGGAGCCTCCTTCCTTTGACCTTTTGTCAGCGAAATGCTGACCTCTTGCCATGTGTACTCTGCATCCAACGGTTCACATCATTTCGCTACTTTGGAGTGTTAACTAACTCCTGGGATTATCTTCCTTGCAACTCCACTGGATCCAATGGATGACGGGTATTCTTAAAGAAAATCAATGATCACGATCCTTTTGGAATGATCAATGGCTCTTTGTAGCTTATCTTTTCCTCTCTTTTAGCAAGATCTGACGGCTGACGAGAATCATGTTTTAATCCGACGAATGACGTGATTTCTTCCAATCAACATTTCAACCTATTAGCCCCACTTTATCTGTCCTTCCACTTTGAGAGGATCTAACATCCATCAGGGATTTTGAAGGATCCAACGACCACTGTTGATCTTCTCAGTTGATCTTTCCATTGCCATCAATGACAAACAAATACACATACTTTGCCTCTGTTCGAAAAAATGCCAACAATCTCCCCCTTTGGAATTCATGGAAACCCCTTGAAGAACATCCAGCTTTACCACTGTATGATACACTTTCTCCCCCTTTGACATCAATGTCAAATAAGAAATAATTTCCCCTTGAGCTTCTGCAGTATTCTTCAGAGGTATCATATATTCAACCAATACAAACTCCCCCTGACAGGATAGACCCTCTTAGTTTGACAATGAGGTCATGCCCAACTTCTGGTGAAGATATCCAAAAGGTGTTGGTTCTAATGGTTTATTAAAAATATCAGTTATTTGTTATGTGGAAGAAATATAATTCACCTGAACAATTCTGTTTGTAACTTGTTCTCTTCAAATCTGCAAGAGTTTGTATCATCCATAAAATTCTTGTGCAACAAGTAGCAGTAGCAATGTATTCTGCCTCTGTAATTGATAATGAAATGGATCCTTGTTTTCTACTAAGCCATGCTACTAATGATTCACCCAGGAAGAATTCTCCTCCACTGGTGCTTTTTCTCTCATCAACATAGATTTCCCAATCCACATCTGAATACGTAGTTAACTGAAAGTTTTGATTTCATTCTGACAGCTTGCATTATATCAGGACGAGATGTTGTGATATACATAAGACTGCCTATCATTGGTCGATATGTTCTTTGATCAACATCAGGTGAAATATCATATTTACTGAGCTTTCAACCAACCACCATAGGTGTACCAACAAGAGAAGAATCTTCCATCTGAAATTTTTTCAACATCTCCTTCAAATATTTTTCTTGAGAGATAAATATTCCTGCAGAACTTTGTTTTACTTGTAAGCCAAGAAAGTATGATAGTTCTCCTATCATGGACATCTCAAACTCTATTTTCATATAGCTAGAAAACCACTAGACAAAGGGTTCATTAGTACAACCAAAAATAATATCATCTACATAAACCAAAACAACTAGTAAATTATCACCTTCAGACTTAATGTAGAGATTGTTGTCAACAATACCTTTCTTGAATCATTTGTCTTGTAAGGATTTGTCCATTCTATAATACCAAGCTTGTGGTGCTTGTTTCAATCCATATAGAGCCTTTTTCAGCTTGCAGACATAGTTAGGATTATCTGTTAATGAGAATCCTCCAGGTTTCTCCATATATACTTCTTCCTCTAGATCTCCATTAAGAAATGTTGACTTAACATCCATCTGATACACTTTAAAGTTCTTATGACATGAATATGCAAGAAACATTCTGATGGAATCCAATCTTTCCACTGGTGCAAAAGTTTCATCAAAATCTTGACCTTCAACTTATGCATACTCTTTAGAGACCAATCTGGCTTTATTTATAACAACTTGTCCTTTTTCATTCATTTTATTTTTGAACACCCATTTGGAACCTATTACATTCTTGTCTTCGAGTCTAGGAACAAGCTCCCAAGTATTCTTTTTCTCAATTGGATCAAGCTCTTCATTCATAGCTCAAATACAATCATCATGTTGGCCGACTTCATCAAATTTTTTAGGTTCAACCATAGATAAAAAAAACAACATGAGATTGTTCTAAGTCTTTAATCAATTTCCTTCTTGTCCGAACTACTTTATTTTTATCTCCAATTATCTTATTTTCAGGATGATACTTTCTAACAATTCTGAGAGGTGATTTTTCTTCTTTTTGTTGGTTTGAGTCAGTTGGAGTATTTGTATCTTCATCTGATTTAGATTCTTCTCTTTATTATCCTTGGACCTGTTCATATTCGTTTTCAATTATATCTTATGTGCTTGGTTCAACATTGCTTACATTTCCTACCGGGATTTCTTCATCAACTTTTATGTCAATACAATCAACCAATTTATGTAGCCTCTTATTGTAGCATCTGTAACCTTTACTATTTGTAGCATAACCTAAGAGTATAACTTCATCAGCCCTGTCATCTTATTTTCCATTATTTTCATCATTATTATTGATATAACATTTACTCCCAAAGACTTTAAAATGCTTGATTGAAGCAGGTCTTCCAAACCATAATTCATAAGGAGTCTTATCACTGTGTGGCCTGAGATGATCTTTGTTCAGGATATGAACAAATGTATGTATTGCTTCCACCCAATATGTGTGAGAAATATTTTTTTCATTCATTATTGATCTTGCCATTTGTTATATTGATCTCTTCTGCCTCTCAACAACTCCATTTTGCTGTGGAGTCCTTAGGATTGTGTACTCTCTTTTGATCCCATGTTTATCACAAAACTCTTTGAAGTTCCATGAGCTAAACTCTCCTCCTCTATCAAATCTTACTGCCTTCAATCTTTTTCCTATTTGATTCTCAGTCAGAGCCTTAAACACTTTGAATTTTTCAAATGCTTCAGATTTTTCTTTCAGAAAGGCAACCCATTTTAGTCTAGAATAATCAACATAAAATAGTTTTATTTTCCTGTACCTTCTTTTCTTTATGGTCCACATAAATCCATATGTACTAACTGGAGAGGTTTTTCTGTTGAAGGAAAGGTTTTAGATTTGAACTGTCTCTGAGTAAGCTTTCATATCTGGCATGGTTTACAAACAGAATCATATGTCTTTGATATCTTTGGAAGATCCTTTACTTCCCCACTATTTCTGAGCTTGATTATATGATCAAAATTTAAGTGTCCAAGTCTCCTATGCCATAGCCAACTTTCATCATATTTTCTTAAGTAACATTCTTCTTTTTATTCTTTTAACACATAGACATTGTTTTCTATCCGTATCCCTTTTGCAACCAACTGTCCTGAATTCACGGACTTTATTTTACAATCTTTAAAAGTAAAAACCACTTCACATCCTCGGTCACAAACTTGACTGACACTAAGCAGATTATGTTTCAGACCATCTACAAATAACACATCTTGTGCTTTTCCTTTTCCATTACTCAGACTTACCATACCTTTACCTTTTATTTTTACTGGGGCATCATTTCCAAAAGTTACATTTCCTGATTTGTTTTCACTTAAAGTTAGAAACTTACTTTTTTCTCCAATCATATGTTTGGAACATCCATTGTCAATATACCGGGGATTCTTTTGTCTTTGGGCTAATAACACTAGTCCACACTTGTCATCTTCTTTCTTCTTTCAAACCTTGAAATTTTCAGCAATGGACTTCAAATATAGCTTATAATTCCTTAAGCGATTATATGTGGCTTTATGTCCATAGTTATGACAGACATACATTCTAGTTCACTAAATAACAGACTGTAACGATTGTTATGCTCATAACTATTATTATGTTTGTTGCTTAACTGTCTCAATCTTTGTTGTGGTAGATAATTATTCCTTGAATAACGTGTTTGCTCATATCTACATCTTAAAGAACAAGTTATAGCTTTGTGACCAAAGTTAGAATAGAAAAAACAGTATCCATAGAAAAATCTTTTGTACCTAGGAAAAAATTGTCTTCTTTGAGTGGATCGATTTCTTTCATGCTGATAGTTTCTTTGATTAGTTCTAGTACCTTTTCCTTCATTCATTCTTGGTGGTTGATTTTCTTTCTTTGTTTTTGCAGAATGGTTGTTGTCAATGATTGTAGATTTAACAAACTTGATGTGTTCCATATTACTTGGATGATCACTACTTGATCCTTCTTCATATCCCAAGCCAGGTTTCAAATTTGGATTCCTTTGCTGATTTAGAATGGAAGTTAGTTCTTCTGAGGCTTTAATACTTGACAGGTTTTGATGATATAATGCCTTAAACTTCTCGATTTATTTTCTATTTTTTACTATCTCTTATTCTAAGGCTTCACACCCCTCTTTCATCTTTTAAAATTGTTGTTTCAGTATGTCTTCTATTTTCTTTGTCTCTTCTAAATCCACTTTTAGTAGAGAAAATGTTTCATCAAGTTTGTCAGCATTTATTTTAAACTACATCAACAACTGCTTTTTTTTCTGTTCTTAAATCTGAGTCTGTCAATCTCTTCCAAAGCACTGATTAATTCACCTTTCATATCCACCATAACTTATTCATCATCCATTTCACCTCCTATGTGTTCATCATCAATATCTCCCATATCCATAAGCATAAAATCATTCACTTTGTCTTCACATGATGAATCATTATCTATGTCTTCTCAGTTTTCATTGTTTGCACACAAACTTTTCTTTTTACTATAATTCTTGAATTTGTACTTCTTTTCATCATCATGGTTCTGGTGCTTTTTCTGGTGGGGACACTTAGATGCAAAGTGACCTATCTTACCATAGTTAAAGAATTTGAAGGGAAGCTTGCCTTGATATTTTCCTGATCCTTTCTTTAACCTGCTCACAAATTTTTCCTCAATATCATCTAAATCTGAATTAGTATTCTTGTCTGCTTTAAAATATGCTTCTATAGTAATGGATTTATCTTTGTTGATTACCATTTCATATGCAGATAGTGTTCCTAGGAGTTGATCAATGGACAGTGTCTTAAGATCATTTAGTTCTTCTATTGCTGAGACTTTTGGATTAAATTTATCAAGTAGAGATCTTAAAATCTTCTGAACCAAAAATGATTCTTCAATCTTCTCACCAAGACCCTTCATGGCATTCACAAGTTCTTCAACTCTTAAAAATTACTTGCTAACTGTTTCATCTTTATTCATCTTTAGTTGTTCAAACTTCAATCTATATGTTTGAAGTTTGGCATATTTTACTTTCTCATTTCCTTCATAGCTACTAACAAGTTTATCCCACATAGCTTTACAGTTTCAAGATGCATCACCTTTACAAACTCATCTTTAGCAAGTCCCTTCAAGATAGCATTAATTCCCTTAGCATTAAATCTAAACTCTAACTTATCATCCTTGGAGGCTAGCACAATAGACTTTGTATATCCAATCTCTACTACATCCCAAACGTCATCACCTAAGGCCATTAAGTATGTTCTCATTCTAACCTTCCAGAAGGAAAAATTTGTTCCATCAAACAGAGGAGGCTTAGTGGCTGAAGTCCCTTCATGACTTGTCATGTTTAAGCTTACAGATATACCTTTGAATAAAATAAACTAGCTCTGATACCAATTGTTGAAATTACTAAGACAACTGAGAGGGGGGGTGAATCAGTTGTTACTGTTCTTAAACAATTTTAAGTCTATTAAACCATTTTTAATCTTTCATCAAGTGACCATCAATATTATACATCATATGGACAACATAAATAATGAGCATCAATCAAACATAAGATATACACAGAGACATATTTTCACAAGGAAACCCATAAAGGGAGAAAACTCTTCTTCTTCGAAATGATATGAAGTCTTTCAAGTTTTGTACATCATCTATGTCTGAGCACCAACTCAAAGTGAGGCTACTACCTCTGTTTTACAAGATCCAACTTGTTGAGAGAACCAACTCTCTGGTTTCTCTAGCACCCACTAGAAGGAAGCACCAACTGGATTTATACAAGCACTAACTTGTATATAGAAAACTCAGTGTTTTCCCAAGCACCACCCTGCCACCCTGTTTTCTAGCCACAACTAGATGGAATATACAACTTACAATATTCAAGAAACAACTTGAATATCAGAGGACCATAGTCCTCCCTAGCACCACCCTTCCTCCATTATTATGAATAAATGATTGACAAACAAATAATACAGGTATTTAAATTCTTACCCCTTCTTCATTGTTCTGCAATTCTTCTTTGGTTCAAACACTGTTCTACAGTTCTGCTCTGCTTCATGCTATTCTGTTATTCTACACTTGCTTCATGCTATTCTTCTATTCTTCTCTTTCCTTTGTCTATTCGGTGACTGTTACTCAACTCTAAGTTTTATCTCATGCTCTGCATTCTGTCATTTTACCCTTATTACAGTTCATCTCATTGTTTTGGTTAGAATAGCCAACCTTATACAGTCACTACATCTCTCCTTTTATACACACTAGCCTCATCAGTTACACTTTGAATCTCTTTGGGCAAATAAGAAACGTCTCAACAACTGAATCACCAACCGATCAAGAACCATGATTCGATTATGCTAACTGAAACGTAACTGAGTAATTAATCATGAAAATAAACAATGATCCTTTGATCATATTCCTGATTAACCTGCACCATTAGATTACAAATGATGGGTCTCGTGCTTACTCCATATGCCCACTGGTTGTGACCACGGGCCTAATCAAAATTCTTTTCGCATTTCTCATATTAGCAATTCTGTGGTGAAGAGTCTCAACTCTTCATATTGTGATTGCTGAAAAAGAGCTCAGCTCCGTTAGCTCCACCCTCTCATATGATCACCGATGGTGACCACAACCTACACCAAAAGGTGTTTTCGCATTTCGCATTTCGGTAATCCAGAGGTGAATAGTCTTGACTTTTCATGTTGTGATCTTCGAAAAGGGGCTTAGCTCCGCTAGCTCTTCCCTCTCACATGACCACTGGCGGTGACCACAACCTATACAAAAAGGCATTTTCGCATTTTGCATTTAGGTAATCCAGAGATGAATATTCTTGAATCTTCATGTTGTGATCTCCGAAAAGGGGCTTAGATCTGCTAGCTCCTCCATCTCACATGACAACTGGTGGTGACCATAGCCTATACAAAAAAAGGCATTTCACATTTTGGAATTCGGCAATCCTGTGGTGAATGTCTTTGACTCCTCCAACTCTCGGTATCCAAAACTCTGTAATGGAGTCAGATCAATGGTCCACAATTCACGGTGATCGAATAACTCTCCTCCGCCCCGGTACTTGATCCTTCGGGACTTTGAAGCTGAAACTCCTGAAACAAGAACTCATGACGTGACGTCATTCTTGCATCACTCAATGACGTGTCAAGAGCCGAGTGGCTACCACGTGTCACTCAGAATTATGATTTCCAGTGGGTTGAAAGGCCGAATCAATTTGACACTTGTCTGTATATGCTCATGCCACATGTCCTTGCTGACGTAAGTTTCCACCTGCCCTTGATAACATAAGTTTCCACCTGTCCTCGCTGACATGGTCTATCATGATCTACCTCCTAGATTTGACGTCCCATATTTGTCTTCAAGCCAACGACTGCGATTATATCATGATTTCACATACTACAAGTTCGAGAGGTTAGGAGCGTCCTTCCTTTAACCTTTCAGTCAGCAAAATGCTGACCTCTTGCCATGTGTAGTCTGCATCCAACGGTTCACATCATTTTGCTACTTTAGAGTGTTAACTAACTCCTGGGCTTATCTTCCTTGCAACTCCACTGGATCTGACAAGTAATGGGTATTCTTAAATCAAATCAACGATCATGATCCTTTTGGAATGGTCAATGGCTCTTTGTATCTTATCCTGTCCTCCCATTTAATAAGATCCAACGACTGACAGAAATCCTGTTTTAATCCGACGAATGACGGGATTTCTGCTAATTAACATTTCAACCTATTAGCCCCTCTTTATCTATCCTTCCACTTTGAGAGGATATGATGACCATTGGGGATTCTGAAGGATCCAACAACCATTGTTTCTCTTCTCAGTTTATCTTTCCATTGCCATCAATGACAGACAAATACGCATACTCTACCTTTGTTTGAAAACCTGCCAACAATTTTTTTGTGGTAGTACGGTAGCCATTAGACCAAAACCCACGAGTAATTGGTAAACTCATCACTGCCAGTATTCAAGGATCCATGAGAGGCGGTTAGTCCCTTTTCATGATACATCGGGGAGTGCTTCCTACTCTACATTTCGCGCAACAATATCCCCCTCAGCGCAAGCCAAGTGTGTATCGAACTCGTGACCTCTAGCTCTGATACCATTTTCCTGGTAGTACGGTAGTCATTAGACCAAAACCCATGGGTAATTGGTAAAATCTTCCCAGTCATGCACCCAAATTGAAATCAACCATAATGAACGAAACTTTTCGGTTTGGTGATGGCAGTCATGACAAAACCAAAATAAACCGACGGTGAACGCAATAGCCACTTTGCAGCGTGAAAGTAAGAATTCTAGAGTTCCAAATTAGCCCGTTCTAGGCGGAATATTTTCACTATAAAGAAATGATATGTTGATGCTCCCAAAGATATATTTCAAGACAAAAAATTATTGATTAACATCTTCAGGAATCAGGTCCAAAACTCTCGTTGCTACAAGGCATTTTCCTACTAGTCATCTCCTTCTGCCAATAATGGACTAATTTGGGCCTCTGGAATTGCACGTGCAAGTTGTGATACTGAATTTTTTTGGACTATGCAGAGGTGATTTCAGCTAAGGGCTATTCCACTTTCCCTGCAACCATTTTCGTCTTCCTCCTCAGGGGAATCTTGTGAAAAATATCAATTTCAGCACAGGATGATTCATCGAGGAGAAAACTGCAAGGATCTTGCATACTGTAGACCATGCCTGTGTTTGTCACAGATACCTTCAATGTTTTGGCCCGAAGAACTGGGTTCAATTTCAAAGGATTGATGTACAATACTTGGTGATTTTCTTATTTTTTTAAATGGATTTGCTATTAAAAACTATTTGCCTTCGACTCTTTGTTGTTGCCTCTTTTCTGGGTTTAACGCATGTTTCAATTAGCATGGTTCGGTGCTCTCGTACTTCTTCGATATTGTGTTTACTTAGCTTATATTTTCTAAGATGTAACATATAACAATTATATGCCAATGTACTATGTGAATCCACCAACTTTTTATGCAAACAAAAAATGGATTACACAATTTCAAACCAATGTTCAATTCTATTCGTAACACTGATAGAGCATAGAAATACCAATGTACAATGTTGCATCAAAATCGTTATTCTTGTTTCTAGACATGCACTTATTAAGTTTTAATGCTAACAACACATAATGCAAGAAGTTTAATACTTGATTTAATATGTTGCACTCATGGAAGAATGTATCAAGAATACAGTTACACCCACACGTTTCAATAAAATCTATTTTTCAACAAAGCATTTGTTGGCAATTAGTAGAAAATGAAGTTTAGTAGTTAAGTTAATATGCTACAGTCATGGAAGAATGTATCAAGAACATAGTTACACACACACATTGAAATAAAATATAATCTTCAATGATGCATTTGTTGACAATTAGTAGAACATCATGGTTTTGCAACAATGGGGCTTCTTTGAAACCAATTCGTGCTTACAAAAAATGCCTTTCGCCTTTCTATTTTTCCACTCTTTTATTGCCTCTAGTTTCTCTTCCTGGTTACTTAATTGTTTTTTTCCCGAAAATGCCCTACTTCGTGGATTCACGCGTTTCCAATGACCGCTTCCCCTTTCTTTAAATTGACCCTCTATTGTTCCATGTCCCACAACTGGCACCCACAATACCGCGATATACAAATTGACAAGAGGACTTGCGCGCTGGTCAGGTCAACATTACACTTCTACTTTTCCATGACCTCCAAACAACATTCGGAGCTCCGCAATATAAAAATTGAGAGATGGGCTCCAAGGTTGGGGGGCTCAAGATTGCCTTAGCTGGACTTGCGACTGTCTCACTAATAGAATGCCTCAGAGTTCGTTGATATACAAATTGATAGACGAAGCATACAAACAAGAACCAAGTAAACTCATGGCTCATGTTCCTGGTCGTTGTTTTCTGTTTCCGCCAACTTCGCAATTCTTTCCAAGTATATATCTTGCCACAAAAATGAGATATCTATTACATATGTGAATATATTGGTCCTTGTTTTTCCATCTTATATACTTGGCCAAATATCCATTTCTCTTTTCCCTAAACTTTATCTCTTTTGTCACTTATTCATTCTTTTGAAAATGTATGGTTGAGCGTGTGGGCGGTCTTGTGGGTTCACAGCTGCACTTGTGCTCTTTTATCGCAACACTGACCGAACGCCTCCCCATTCCATACCCAGAAACTTCTCCAACCGTGAATTCCCGCTAGGCGGTCTCTACATTGGACTTTTGTTATTCCATGGCCTGCAAACAGTACCGTCACTTCCACTATATACAAATTTGAAACCGTTCTTAGATAATACCCTCTTTCGTATTACAATCCACCTGTCATGCTCTCTTTCGTGGTGCACATTTTTGCACTGAAAAATTCTGAGAAATAAAATTTAACCGTCGGGTCCTCGCATATTTACTGGAACTATTGTCACCCCATTTTGAACCCTATCTGTCCGCTTTCCATACTTTGCCATTTGTTCAAATTTCTTTGGTAGATCATTGGTTTGGCGAGTTGAAGAAATATTCATTTCATAGTCATTGTTTCCTATGCCCGCGCCCCTTTGCAATTAGCAGTTGGCAATTATATATAAGATCTTATTGCTACGCATGCAATCAGAAATTTCCCTATTCCATACTTAGCCACTTTGTCGAAATTCTGCAAATATACAAACCGACCACTGAACTACCGCATCATGATCTCTTCCATTTTACACATTTTCCACTCAAAAATTATGAAACATGAAATTTGACCGTGCAACACTCGGTTGTCCTGACTATCCCCGTAAACCTTTTTTGAATCTCGTCTGACCGCTTTTCACAGCTTTCCATTATTTCCTTGCTCTCTTGCTCTCCGCCGTCTCCGTAACCTTC